>JXTB01000851.1:34242-92544 GCA_002914805.1 Parasponia andersonii | reverse complement strand
AAAATTTATTAGGGGTTTGGGAAAAGAAATTTCATTGAGTTTTTCTTGTTAAATTTAAGAATTGAAATACATTTGAAAGGTGTAGGAAAAGAAAAGTTTTGAAGTTTCAAATTTATAGTGAGAAGTTTATTTAAATGAAAGGGTGCAAATAGATGCACCTTTCTGTCATTAATGACTTGAATTACTAAAAGGCATTACGTCTCCATAAAAAAAGAAAAAAAAAAGTGTAACAAATTATCAACAATGCAAAAGTAGACAATTTTTTTTTTTCATAATAATTTCCTTAATTGATCACAAAATTGGCATTAGTCATTTCCTTAAGCGAGTAGCTTTCCTACTAAAATCTTTTTGAGGTATTATAGTAAATGTTCGTACTCTATTTTTTATAGCTGATTTTGCAAAATTTCATTCTGAATTCATATATCAAACAATATTAACTAATGCAGATAATGCCAGAATCTCAATTTTTATCCAATTATCAATTTATGACATATGAGATATTGTTAATTTTCAGCTTTGAATTGGCGAATATTATTAAACTTAATATTACCTTTCAATTAAAGGGTGATAATTCATATATTATTATTTTTTAAAAAAATAAATTTCAATTAAAGGGTGATAATTCATATATCATTTTTTAAAAATAAAATAGGGCTTAATTAATGATTTTTACTTTAATTTTTATCCAATTTTTTAATATCAATTTATGACATATGAGATATTGTTAATTTTTTGTTTTGAATTGGCGAATATTATTAAACTTAGTATTACCTTTCAATTAAAGGGTTATAATTCATATATCATTTTTAAAAAAAATATATTTCAATTAAAGGGTGATAATTCATATATTGTTTTTAAAAATAAAGTGGGACTTAACTAATGACTTCTATTTTAATTTTTATCCAATTTTTAATATCAATTTATGACATATGAGATATTATTAATTTTTAGTTTTGAATTGGTGAATATTATTAAACTTAGTGTTACCTTTCAATTAAAAGGTTATAATTCTTATATCATTTTTTTAAAAAAATAAATTTCAATTAAAGGGTGATAATTCATATATAATTTTTAAAAAAAAAAATAAAATGAGATTTAACTAATGACTTCTACTTTATTACAAAAAAAAAAGAAAATAACGCACGCACCGTGAAAGTCAAACTCCCGATCTAATACTCAATTCCCATCCCACCCACTGAATCAGCCCCAGTATGCTAACTCACATATCATATCAATTTGTATTAAATAACTAGGACTCTTAAGTAATGTTATGGGATACTATTGGTACTAGTGGCACAACTAAACCTTTCTTTTATCAAGGGCAAAAACAAATTTTTAGTACAATAATAACACTAAAAATATTTGAATTTTATATTAATGTCTCCAAATGAAAATAAAATAACACATCATATGTCATGTTATCAAATATGAAATATTTATGTCTATTAAATCTTTATTAATGTACAAAAGTACAACTAATCAAATTTTTAACTAAGACCAAAAAGTGTAAAGGATAAAATATATGATGTAAGATTTATCTTTTATTTTTTATTTTGTTTGTCTATCTTTTTTCACTAGTATTGAGACTTGTAGTAATTGAAAATAAAGAGATTCTTTCCCAGTTCCAATTCCCCCCTAAAGATATAGAAAATTGAATAAAAAAATAAAATTAAAATTACAGTCTTAAGTTGAGAATTAAAGTGACGAAGTTGGTTGATTCAAGTGGTAAGAGCATCTACTACCTAGGATCTCGGTCCTAAGTTTGAGTCATACCGGAGGTACGCGTGAAAACTTATTATTCCTAATGGGGTGGGTGTTGGGCTATTTCTAAAAAATAAAATACAGGTTGCAACAAGTAATATAGAGTAAGAGAGTATTGATCATACGAGGAGTACCTGATTTACAAATACTAAGTATTAACCGAAACTAGTTTCCAATTTATTCAAACGATAATATTCGATGGTTTTGTGTAAGAATTAAAATGTAAATAACAATGTAAAAGGAAAGAAAGGAAATTGAAAACTAAGTAAATAAAATAATATTTAAAGCAATAGTAGAGAACCTAGGGATGCAATCTACTCTCTAACTCCTCCAACTACTAGTTTTTCTCATAAAACAATTATCCATATAGAATTGACAACCAAGAATCCTAAAGTATTCACAAAATCCTTTCCAAATCATAAGTGAAAATGTCTAAATAAAATAATATATTACTCCTAACATAAATTAATTAGACTCATTAAGTTTGGTCATTCTCACACAAAGTTGCACAAATTACATAGGTACATTCCTATCCTATATAAACTCAGCCTATACTAGATGATTTTATGATATTCTATCCATGTCCAAACCTATAATCCCCTTCCCAAGTTCATATAGATTTCACATCAACAATCTATTTAGTGGCCAAGTAAATAGATGCATTAAGCTCAAGATAAACTAATCAATTCAACAATGGATAACAAGAACAATAGAGGAAACAAATATAGTTGGATTACATTAGAGGTTCAATTGCCTCCCTAGAGATGAAATTTAGCTCATTTTCATATAAATAGAATTACAACACAAATAACAAAATTAATATATATTCAAGTGCAGAAAATAGAAGAGGAACATAAGAACAAGAGGAAAGAAAAACTCTTTTAAAGCTTTCCTAATCTGATTTCCTTGGCTTGAATTCACCTCTTTGGTGTCGTTTTTCCCTTAGAAATGGCTCTAGAAACCTTTGGTTGCTAGGGTTTTCACCCTCCCCTCAGCCTTCTTTTTAGACGAGAGAAAGAGAGTTAAAATAGAGGAGTTGTCACAAGCAAAATATGGGTTTTTTGCAAATTTTTGGCGCTACAACATCGAGACTAGTGCTGCGGTGCCACAGCTAGCACGAAAATGGTGCTGCATTGCCAAAGTTGGCGTCATGGCACTGCGGAATTGGCGCTGCTTTGTGGTGCTACGACGCCATGGGAATGGGGCTATAGCCCCATTGTTTTCGGGCCACAGCCCCATGGTTTTGGGGTTGTGGTACCAGATATTTGGGGCTGCAACTTCACTTCCTCTTTGATGTTGTGGCGCCGAATTGACTTCTAATCTCTACTTTGCGAGCTCTATCACTGGTCTTCTCTTGTTACTGCACGAATTTGTCGCTTAAAAACGTCTTGGTTTACTTTCAAATTAACTTCGAAGAACAACATTCTTTGCTAAAAAAACTCTCATCTGAAATATGTATCAAAAACAACAAAACAAGTAAAAAGAGCTCAAAGACGAGCAATTCTTAAGCTCGAAAATATAGTAAAAATAAGTGTAAAATACACTTATTAGTGGGGTGGAGATTAGACAGTGGTAGATATCTTCTTTTTATTTATAATAAATGGAGGTCATTAATTAAGTCTCTTTTTTTTTTTTTTTTAAAAAAGTAACAATTCACATCATATATTAGGGACAAAATCAGAAACAAAAATTTCAATAAGGCTAAAAAAAAAAATAAAATCTTTTATTGTACTTAATTATAAAATGATATTATTTATTGAGACAATTGAAATAAAATATCACATCTTATAGTAGGAACAAAATTAGAAATTACAATATAAATGTGAGCCAAAATCAAAAATAAAATTTCACATAGTACTAAATTGTAAAATGAAAAAGTTTAAGGGACAATGATCCCTTTTGCTCCCCCTCCCCCGGTCTCTGTATACATATAACATATTAGAAGAAAGTTGGTACCAATTTATGTCACACCCCAATAAAAGATGAGATGCGTCGGGTCCAAAGCAAGCAAGGCCTCCGGCCGTGAGAAAAATATGTTAGGAATCTAGGACTAGGGAGTCCTCGTGGGCCATGGTTGATGAATTAGTGGTGGAAAATTCAGCATATTACCAAAACGACGATGAAAATGGCAGCCTCACGTTACATTAAAGATAAGTACAAAGAAAATGCTGAAATACAACGTATTAAGATCCACGCCACTAATTTTCAACAGAGTAAAAGTAATTAAAATTTATTTACAAATTAAAATCATGCATAAATACAAGATTGGTTTAAATTCAATGAGTACACCTAATATTGCTCTTTAAAAACAAACTAAAGATGTTTCCTGAAAATGAAAAGAAAAGAATTTATATTACCTGTTCTCTCTAATTTTTCACATTCGTATCACTTTAGTCTATTTTTTTTTTTTAATTTTTCATCAAATTCAGCTATTATCTAATAGTTTTAGTATTACTTGAATTCTCAATTTTTACACAATATATTACTTAAATCCCCATTCTTAATTTTATAGTTTCTGCCTCTTTATAGTTCTATTTTTGTAACACTTAAGTCTTTTTGAGTTAAAATCTAACTCTAATCAAATTGTATTAGATAAATTAAAGAAAACTATCAACGGAATGTTTAATACCAATTAGGCATTTTTCGAAAAGATAATCCAAACAACAATATTATTTTTAGTTAATTCTTATTACTAATAATATTGTACGATTTAATTGTTAAATTTTAGTAATGGCTGTAAAATTAATTTTCTCTAATTCCATAAACTCATCAATCTTTTTTTTAGTTAAAACTCATAAAAGAAGTTTAAAAACTTGTCAAATAATAAATTGACATTAATTTATAAGAAATCATGGGTTTTGATGATAGTTGTCACAATCCAAATCCTAGACCGTGACTTTTTGGTAATTTTGAGTGTAAATTAATATAAATAAAGAATTTTACAAAATTCAGAGAAAAACAAGTACTTCGATTTTCATTTTAGTCCTCAAATCGTTGGAAATTCTATATAAAAGAAGTTCATATTTAGTTTAATTTATAAAAATAGATACATCGATTTAATATCAGAGAAATATAATTAAGTTATACAAATCTTGATTTAAGAGAAATACAATGTTGACTTAATAAGTTTTTCAAATCTTTAACCCGAATGTCTAAAATTTAACTTACAAATTTTGTCAAAATTCCAATGCTTACAACTTTAAAATATGCTTTTTGGGAACAATAATGTCTCATTTATACCCTAAATCCTCGAATAGTAGAAAATACGTTCTCATACAATCACTTATAAGAACAAGAAATTTGGCCACATAGATAGACCTGAGGAAGAAAGAATAAAACAAGGTAAAAGGACCAACCGAAGAGGGATAGGACGACAAGCGTAAGTCAAGCGACTTGCCTAGCTAACGGGACAACCGACTCGAACGAATAATCACCTGAAATGGAGGAAAAATAGGAGGGGTGAGCTTGAGAGTTCAGTAGGAAAGCTGTTACCTCATTTAAAAAATTTTTATAGTGAAGAAAAGCCCCTACATGGTTAGTCTATTTCAATATCACTTTTTTTTGCAAAACCATATTTATGTACTTATACACATTCATTTCCAAAGCTGATAGTCTGTATACATATATATATATAATTAAATATATATAGGTATAAAAATATATTATTCAAAATCAATAGTTCGTCATCACATATATATATATATATATATATACACACATATATAGATATATAGAAAACATGATATCGAAAAATCAATCAGTACACAAACATATGACACAAATCCACTCATACCCATGAGTTCACTACCTCTCATCAATGAAAACTAGGATGTTGGCATTACGTGCGCCATATAACCTGCCTGACACCTAGCCCCTAACTAGAGGAGACACCCATGTGTCGTTTACCAAACCTGGAGGGACAACCGCATTGCTTACACCTGCCAAATGGGGAGGTAATCAGAAGAAATACTCCGCACGGGTTCACGGACTCTGCACCGTCGATAGGGCCGCAACGCCATACTGTAAAAACCCCATGATACTAACTTGAGACTCATATGTGATCGTATGATACGTGTACTCTGAACTGATGTGTAAAAGTAACCATGCAGTAATTTAAGTTCAAATAATGCTTTAGTTTTTAATAAAATGGTTAATTAAATTTTTTAGAAAAATGGACAGCATAACGTCCTTATTTTAACATATCTAAAAATAACCTACACTCAGAAAAGTCCCAGAGCAATCTAATATATAAATCATACTATTCAATTCCATCACAGTTATTTAAAAGTTATAAAATCACGTTTGTTCTCATATATTGCAGAAAATAAGTTTTATTCACAAATGACATGAAAAAGAGGTAATTGAATCCATACCTTACTCGAATAGTAATACCACACTGTTAGATGCTCAAGGTGCCGATTCGACGATCGTTCGAAGGGTCGGGAACCAATTCCACACCCTTGATTGCTCACTTGGGGAATTTCAACTTCTCAACGAATCTTTGAATCAATGAACAGATCTCTTCATTGAATTCCTAATATCCAAAATAGCTAAGTTAGACATATAACTCGACTAATTCGGGTCTGGGCCGACACCGGACTGATGGCACACAAAACTAGACAAAATCTAAGCCGTTAGATATTGACTTTCATGTCGGTCACTAAATATAGTCAATATATATATATCAAATTTCACAATTTTTCGAGTACATTCTAAAAATGACAATAAAAACGAAATTTAACGGTCAGAATAAAAACTAAAATTCAAAACTCAAAACACCCAAAAATGGCAACTTTCAAACCAGGCAAAATGGGATCTTGAAATATATGTCTTGAGATTCCTCTCGACGAGACGAATCCAACGAGCCCAAGAATACGACTTGAGACGGCCGGAATCGTCGCCGGAATCAAAACTCCCTCACGGCCATTAATGGCATTTTTTGGCAACTACGACATTTCGGCGGCTCGGGACCGATGGCGTGAGCATCGCAGAGCTGTGTTGGAGGGTCGCTGGGAGTTGGGCTGGCCGGACGACGGCCGATGGCTGCTCGGCGGTCCTTCGTTCTCCTTCGGCCGAGAGTGAGCGAGAGAGAATAGAGAGGGGGAGTGAATCGGGAGGAGGGGGGGACGAAGGGGAGAGAGAGTGTGTAATATATCCCCAATTTGATTAGAGTTAGATTTTAATTTAAAATAATTTAAGTGTTACAAAAAAAAAAGTTTGAGAAGTCAAAAGCTACAAAATAAAGAATAAGGATTTAATTGATACATTGTGTAAAGGTTGAGGACCTAAATGATACTAAAACTGTTAGATAACATTTGAATTGGACAAAAAAGTTAAAAATGGACTAAAGTGATATGGATGTGAAAAGTTGGTGATTTGAAAATTGAAACAAAAATGGTTGGAGACCTGATTATTACTTGAGTTAAACCCAAAAAAACAAAAAAAAAAGGACTAAAGATGTTACATGAATTGAACCCTCGTCGGATCACATCATCACAACTATTTGCAACAACTAACAAGTTTAAACCGGACTCCGAAAAATTAGTGAATATTTTTGGGCTAGTTTGGTAGAACTATAGATTTTAAGAAAAACACTTTTAGTTGTGTTGAAAAAAAAATCCACTATAGTATAAAATAGCAGAGTATTTGGTAAATTATAATTTTAAAGTACTGTGAGTTGAAAAAGGTATATTAAAGTGTTTAATAAACTGTATGACTGTATACAAATATAATATGACCAAAATTTAATATCATTATACAATTATGCATATTTATAGAAATAGTTTATTAATATTTTTTACAATTATGCATAGTTGTACGTACTAAAGATATTAATATTTTTTTTTAAAATTACTATGAAAATAAACTCAATTAAATTAGTTACTTAATTAAATTTATTTTATTTTTATATGAATTTAAAATATCAATAAAGAATCAATTTGGTTACTTCAAAATAATTAATATAAAGAGTATATTAGTTAATTATGATTTAAATATATTACTACTTTTTTTTTTAAAAAATTGATATGAAAATAAATTCAATTAAATTTATGTCATTTTTAATTTTAAATTAGCGTATTTTAGTCATTATGATTTATTCATTAAAAAATAGTGTAGATTTTTGCATAATCTAAAAGATAAAAGGCCAGCTTTGGCTTTTAACTGTAATTTTTTCAAAAATTGTTGAATAATCTGATTTTTAGGTTTTTACTAAACACCTTTTGTCTCACACATTATTTGAAAAGTATTTTTAGCTTAGGGATAATAATCTTAAAATACTGTGAGTTTTAATTTTTCTATAAAAAAAAATCTTGACTTTTGAACGTCTGCAAAATAATACATTCACTTTTAAATTTCGACAAAATAATACCCTGATTTTTGAATTTCTACACAATAATACTCTAACTTTTGGATTCTGCAAATTAATACCATGAGAATTAAAATTCTTATAAATTAATACCTTAACATTTAAAATTCATATAAATTTGTAACCTTGAGGCCCAATTAATTGATTTTAATAATAAAAAGATGATAGTAACTATCATCAACTTAATTGAAACTTATTAAATAATAATAAGATTTATGAAAAAAATATTTATAAGTAGCTTATTTTACTTTTCATTTAAAAAAGAAAAATAAAAAATTAGAGTGAAAGGAAAAAGTAGTTAATTCTAAAAAAAAAAGAAAAGTGAGAGGTAAAAAAAAATTGTGTTTTTTTAGCAATTATAAATAAAATAGCTATAAATAATTTATTATAATATACTAATATCTAAACTTTTTTAATAAGTTAATGAAAGATGTTCGTATCTTTTAATTTACTCATTGTATAAATAATAAACAATGAGAATATTAATTTATAGAAATCATAAATATCAAAATATTAGTTTACAGAATTTGAAAATAGGGTATTAATTTCCATAATTTCAAAAATTAAGACATTATTTTATAAAAATTTAAAAATGACAGTATTATTTTATAGGCATTCAAAAATTAGAATTTTTTTACTACAAGATTAAAACTCATGTATTTTTACGTGATTAATTCTTTAACTTATTAAAAAACTAAACTAAACTAGCCCTTTGAATCACGACACATTTATCAAATTTATTTTCGAATAATATATCAGTCATCCTTTTTGAAAAAAAAAACTATAAATTCTAATATAACATGAAATTCAGGATTGAGGAATAATTATACATGTTTTGTCTTCTATGTTACAAAACTCATTGATTAGTTTGATTAGACTGAATTGTAACCAATATTCCCACTAATATCACCAAACTAATTCATTTACTTCAGTCCAAAAAGAATTAAAAAAAAAGAAAGAAAAATCAAACAAGGCGTCCTCAAATATCAATGGTAGCAGGGTAAGAATGTAATTGTGAATGGCCGGAAGACTTAGACTTTGAAAAATCTTTCCGCTGAAAAAAAACGTCACGGCTCTTTCTCTATTTCTCTCTCACTCACTCACTCGGTGTGTGATCAGACCAAAGCTTAAAAAACCAGTGTTCTGGTTCAGACGAAGAAGGGAAGACTTTTCCACTAGAGCTCCGAAAACCCAATTGGATTTCGGCATTTTGGAGCCCTGAAAATGGCGGAATCGAAGACCGTACACTCGCCGCTTGTCACTTACGCTTCCATGCTTTCGCTTCTCTCTCTGTGCCCGCCATTTGTTATTCTGCTGTAAGCTCTTCCAATATCGATCCCATTTTTTGTGTTTTGTATTAATATAATCAGTATTTTGACTTTTTGTTTCTGGGTTCGAAGAATGAATTGATGGGTAATCATGGGTTTTGGTTGATTTTCTGTTTTGTTGTTAGAATCGTTTAATCTGAATCTCGTGTCGTTTGATTCAACTTTCAATTTTTTCTCCCTATAATGAAAGATTCTATAAAAGGGAATTGGAAAGTGAAGAATCTGGAGCTTTATGGAAATCTGAGTATTTTATTTTTTCCTTTGCTGAGATCCTATTTCCACGATGTTGTGAAATTTGAATGCATTTCTTGATAGAAATGTAGGTCCTATAATACTTTGTAGATTTGAAATCTTGAGATAATGGATTTCGTTTTCGAGTGGTTAACTATTGGTAACTTAGTATCAAGCTTGAATGTCACTTCAGATCCGTTGATTACTTGATTGATATTTCTTTCTTCTTCTTTTGATTTCTGGAAATGTTGAAAGATTAGGATATAGAAAATAGATTTCTTTTTAGGCTTCTGGGAAAATTTAGAAGTGCATTCGATTAACTAAGTGTTGTGGTACCCTTTTTTTCTTTTCCCCCCCTTCCAAAATGCCCTGTTTGGCTGATGAGAAAATGCCAGAAAAGCTTATGAACTTGAAATTTAGAGTTGCTGGACCATTTATGATCTGGGATCCTGGAAATGAATTGACATCTGGGCCTATCACTTTTACGTTAATCTGAATAATTTTACTTATTGTATTTGTAGGATTACTAAATAAAGGAATAATTAATTCATGTTTACAAGATTAAATTTCGTACTTTTGGACCGGAAAGTTATAATAGAATAAAAGTTATAAAACATCTACTCAAGCAAGCCTCTTAAAACAATGTTGATGTTAACATTTTGTTTGATTGCTGAGAACCTTAGCTATGTAGAACATTCATCCCTATTGCCTTAGTGATTCTCTTTGGTGCAGCAGCAGGTAGAACTTGTTTTTGTGGTTGTTGCGTTTTTTTGTTTTTATTTTTTGTGTACAAGAGTTGCAAATGTTAAGAGGACATTGAACAACTTATGGTTGGGATTTTTATCCTTTAAATGCATGGACTTTCTTCATGTTTGTTCTATTGCTATTTACCATCAATTTTCAATTTTATGATGCTTTAGGTATCTCATTATAATAGTATAAAATACCGAATTCAAACCTATGGCAAATTAGGGAGTAATTGAAATCAGAGTGTGATAACTTAATGCAGATGGTATACGATGGTACACGCTGATGGCTCTATTTCCCAAACTTTTGACTACTTAAAGCAGCATGGCCTGCAAGGATTTATTGACATATGGCCCAGACCTACTGCTACTGCTTGGAAGTTAATTGCAGTTTATGCTGCTTTTGAGGCTGCACTTCAGCTACTTCTGCCTGGAAAAAGGGTTGAGGGCCCCATATCTCCGACGGGGAATCGACCTATCTACAAGGTGTCAATAATACTCATTATTATGTCAATGTCTTATCATTATCAAATGTCATGTAAACTTAACTTACGGTACTTGAACCCTCTAGAGGAGCTTTGGCCTTTTACGAAATTCTAGAACCTCAATTGTAGTGTGTTCAATCAGTACTTGTACAACTGGTGAATTATTTTAATTATTGAGTTTGAAGGTTGTCAGTCTTATAGCACTTTGAGATGAACTTAAATTTCAGCTACCTAAAATATCTTTCAATATTTGTGATTTGCTTAACTGTAGCGTATGAACTTTACAGGCTAATGGAATGGCAGCATATTTTGTGACATTGGCTACCTATCTTGGCCTTTGGTGGTAAGAAACTTCTCCATCAAGCATTACCAGTCAAGTTGAAAATAACTTATAGAGACTGGAGTTTTATTTCATAGTTTTAGGGTAGTGTCTTTTATCTAGAGCTAGTGTGTTAAGTTTATTCGTCCCTTTTTATTTTATTTTTATTTTTTTTGCACTTCAGTTATAGTCTTATTGCAGTGATCATTATGACTTTAGGCAGCATTAGAATTTATTAACTAACTAGTCTCCTTTGTACTCAGATGAATTTAATTTTCCTCCTGTTACACACTTTGTATAATGTTGGATTCATAAGTTAAATAATCCGAAACTGCATAATCTTCTAAGTGAAAATTTTCGTTGTTGTGAGGGGAGAAAAACACAATGCTTTGGGGTAAATACTATTTTGGAAACTTATAATTCTATATTGTGCCTCTTTTTGATATTGATATCAGCAAGGTACTGCATTATATCTTGTTCTTTCTTTGTTATCATTCTTCAGGTTTGGCATATTCAATCCCTCAACTGTTTATGATCATTTGGGAGAAATATATTCAGCACTTATTTTTGGAAGCTTGGTGTTCTGTGTTTTCTTGTACATAAAAGTAAGGATTTTAAACTTGTGATATAGCAAGATCTTTTCAAGATATAAAGTTGTATATATATTTTTGACACTCCTGCTTTCTATTTGAAGGGTCACTTGGCACCTTCTTCCACTGATTCTGGCTCTTCTGGGAACGTCATAATTGATTTCTATTGGGTAAGTGAATTTCTTGTCGTGCTTATTTATGTTTTTCAGCTGTAGTAGTTTTTCTGCCCTTTTTCCAATATTTTCACTATTTTAATCTGCAAGTTTTGCAAGATATCGTGTTTCTTAGTAATCTTACTCTGGTCCACTACTAAAATCATAAAAGTGTGGTCATTATTGAAATTTTCTCGAAACAAAATGACTTATCACCAGTCTTGGACTTATTACTTGTTTTCTAGTCTTTATGATAAAATGCCTTTTTGCAGGGTATGGAACTCTATCCTCGCATTGGTAAAAACTTTGACATTAAAGTTTTTACAAATTGCAGATTCGGAATGATGTCCTGGGCGGTTCTAGCTGTAACCTATTGCATAAAGCAGGTAGTATCTGTTGGATAGTTGTGCCTATATATGTTAGCAATTCATCATTACTTGTCAAGTCACTTCTGTTGGGTGATGTACTGTTGCAATATGTATACCAATTGATAATTGAAGCTTGGAGAAAATAAAATTTCCAATTAGTGACCTTTAAGCAAACGGAAAACAAGAGGAGCTTAAACTTAAGAATATGTTTAAAAATCCATAATTTTTTATTGTTTTTCTACATAATTTATTTGAACAAAGAGAGCTATCAATCTCACTTTACTTTGTTGCCTATGACTCTAAACTGACACAACTGTTGTGCTGGTTCTTTCTTTCCTCTAAGTCGGACCCGACCCTCTTTTTTATGGCCAGAAAGTTTTCTGACATACTTTTTGGTTGTTTTGCTAGTATTTAACATTTTTTTTCCTTTTTCTTTTTACCAGTACGAAGCGAATGGAAAAGTAGCTGATTCAATGCTTGCCAATACTATATTGATGCTGGTGTATGTTACGAAATTTTTTTGGTGGGAAGCAGGATACTGGAGCACGATGGATATTGCACATGATCGAGGTTCTGAATCATTCTTATTTTTATTTACCATCATTTTTACCCATTGTTTTGTCATTTTTTTGACGTTGCTAATCTTCTTCCTTGATGGTCTAGTAATTTGGAAAATATACAAATTCAGATGTATTACCAATTGTTTGAATGCATATGAACTACAGAAGTAGCTAAGCTAGTGCTGTAACTTTTGTGTACTTTTTTTTTAAAAAACTTTGATAGAAATTAGATAATGTGTTCTCTCTGCAGTCATGCTCATCAAGTCTTTTACCTTTGTAATGAATCAAAGTTTACTGACTTTCTTACCTTTTACAAATTCTTTGCTGCATTATTTGATTCCAATCACTTTGATTGGCTACCATGACATTCCAAATTCTTTGGTTTATTATCAGCGGATAAATTTTTTCTGTTTACTTAAGTTATGACTGTGATTAGAATATGATGCAAAAGATATGAATATAGTCATATCCCTGTAGGTCTGAATCTATCTGTTGTTTTTTCACCATTCTTTTGTTTCGTTCACACTTGCTCTCATTTGAGTAATTTTGCATATGCTTTGACAGCTGGTTTTTATATTTGTTGGGGATGCCTTGTATGGGTGCCTTCTATATATACTTCTCCTGGCATGTACCTGGTCAATCATCCTGTATACCTTGGAACTCAGGTATAATGCCTTCTTTCTAAGTGGTCAATAGAATGGAGTGATGACTTGCTTTCTTATTCATTCTCTTTCAACATGTTCCACATGTGTGGTGCTTTGTTTTTAATTATTCTTTATCTTTTATCAAGCTGGGGGGAAATCTACTCTCCTGAAAGATTCCTCCTTCAATTACAGAAAAAGATCAATACCTAAAGTATGGTTCTAGTTAGGTTTGGATTAAAAATAAGGAATGCTTGCAAGTTCAGTTTATTAAGATATGCTGTTCTCATGGTGTCATGCACGAGGATCAAGATGTGCTCTTTTTTCGTTAAGAGGACGGGAAAGACCTAGGAGGGCTATTTTGTTGCCATGCAGCCAAAAGCTCAAATGGGTCTCTGATGGGCAAAGAAGAATTTTGACCCTTATGATGAAACTAAAACAGTAATTTTAGAAGTAATTTTGGTAATACTAGCTTATCAAAGCCACAGATTGGCAAGTTTTTCATACTACATGTGAGTTAGAAGCTGAAAATCAATTCTACCAAGCAAATGCAAAAATTCAAATGCTTATAAGTGAAGCCTGTAGGATTAGTATGGACTTGATTTTTCACAACAACCAATCATACTTTCTTTCTTGACCTCTTTCCCCCATTGTCCATGTTAATTTTCATTGTTAATTCTAATTATCTACTTCATCTTGTCACAGTTGGCACTCTATATCCTAGTAGCAGGCATTCTTTGCATATACGTCAATTACGACTGTGATAGGCAAAGGCAAGAGTTTCGTAGGACAAATGGCAAAGCCTTGGTTTGGGGGAAAGCTCCATCAAAGGTATAAGGTCTTTCGGTACTGGTTTCATGGTTCTCGTTGTACGTACAATTTTCTGTATATCTGCTGTTAAGTAACTTTTCCTTTTCTTTTCTACAGATAGTGGCCTCTTACACTACCACATCTGGGGAAACAAAAACCAGCATTCTTTTAACCTCAGGATGGTAAGTTTTCAGAATCTTTCTCGTAAATACAAACTTCTAAACGTAACCAAAGTTTTTCCTTTGTCTTGGTATGGAAGTGGATTGAGCATGCCTTTGTTGTTTTGTTCCACCCTTTTGCTCATAAATGATGTAAATAACTTAGAGACTTCAAAGGCCAGCATCTTTTTTGGGTTACAGATCTATGTAAATGAAATGAGCATTCTAACCATAAGAATTTGGTTTTCAGAGATAGGGTGCTCTCTCCCTTCCATATGACATTACCCTAGTTTCGGAAATATGCTAAAATAAAAAAACAGTTTTGTTGTCTTCTGGTCAATTTTGTTATTTACTTCTGGTTCCTGTAGGTGGGGTCTGTCTCGACATTTCCACTATGTCCCAGAAATATTAGCTGCTTTTTTCTGGACTGTTCCAGCTCTTTTCAACCACGTAAGCATTTTTTGCTTTCTTGTGGGAATTATCTGTTATGTTATTTAGAACACATGTTTGAACCACACCATTTTGGTCCTTCAGGCTTTACCCTACTTCTATGTGGCATTTCTTACAATTCTCCTCTTTGACCGAGCTAAAAGGGATGACGATCGGTGCCGATCCAAGTAAGCAAATACAATTTCAGTATATATCCGGAAAAATGCATTGATAAACCTTCCAAATATAGCTTTTCAATTGGATCCCTGAAGTTCAGGTTATTTATTAATTCAACCTTACGAGTGCTACTACTTCATGTTCGTGGACTTTTTTGATCCAGCAAACATATTGATGCTGATGTAGGGAAAACAATTGAAACTTTAAAATGAAAAGAAAACACATAGAAAGTTGACTGATTGTGCAGACTTTCATACAGAAAACGGACAAGGGCGGTTTAATATTTATGCTTTACCAAGGCAGCAGTGTTAAGGATTGTATAGAATTGTCATTGAGCATGAAAAAATTTATAAAATTTTGACATGGGTTCTCCTTGCAGGTATGGAAAATACTGGAAACTGTATTGCGAGAGGGTTCCTTACAGGATCATCCCTGGAATCTACTGAGAGAATGTTGCTCTAGTATTTTTTTTTGTGTCCCCAATCTTGAACTTGGGCTTTTTTGGTAACATGAGAATAGCATGTGTATTTTTCCGTTCTAAATAATGACTGGCTGGTTTCGTTTGTTGGTGGCTGTAATGGTCAAAATTAATTTATGTTGTAATTCTCCCATTTCCAATGACCGAAAACTTGGCGTCATGAATTACTATAAAGCATGGTTTCACTGAGTTTCTCAAAACTAGCCGACTGGAGTTACTTGGATAATTGATTTTGTTTGCATATGAATACAGATAAATTTAATTAAATACATATGCCTTAAATATATGAAATATTCATATGCTTCGGGTATGACATAAGATGAACTGAATCATATGAAATGCTAATGTGATGTGAACTCACAACATGTATCCTTTGATGTACCGACTGTTTTTGGTAGAGGCATTCAATCGCCAAGGATATCAATTTTTTAGTTTCTGCACTCTTTCCCATGAGCTGAGGGGTTTCGCATGGAACCCTAAAATACCTCCAAACTCCACATTTCAATTATCTTCAGGAAGAATTACTCGAACATTCCATTTGGTTCTTGATTTTCTGGATGGCCCAGACTCGGACAAATTAAAGGACCAAAACTGAGCTACAAATAATTCGACTACGCGGGGGTGCTAATTCTCATTTCTGGAATCAAAATAAGATGTGAAATTCTTCAGGGATAAATAATAAGATTAACGCCAAGATGGTACACACACCATCGAAACTCATGGTTAGATAGATGTAAATGTAATCGAACCCAATCTAAATATTGTTAGTATTGGCAATAATTTTGTCAATCACTCGTTACAACTTTCCAATAATTAGATGAGTGCCAATAGACTTTGGTTCTAATCCTTAAAACATACATGTACTTAGTACACGTGTGCATTGTTAAATAAACTGACCACAACATCACAGGTCTAAGTTAAATAGATTCTTGGGTTACACCACATAAACATCTAACGTTAAGGTTCCAAATTTAGTCCCCGCCCATATTCACGTTGATTGGAAAATAGAAAAGGTCTTTACTGGCTGGTAATTAACTACTGTTCATCATCTTGTAGATAATAAGATACATGCAGATTCAATATCTATCTTAAGTGCCCCCAAAACATCAAGGTATCTATTATGTCAAATGAGATTTGAGTGCGCTTTCACACCTCGTTGGTAAAAAGGAAACATTCCCATAACAGAAGAAATACCTTCAATAATCTGCAAAGTACCAAAATATTTTGCTAAACAAGAACATTTATCATTGTTGACAACACATGGTACTAGCATTGTAATGACAAAAGAGAAGATAGATGCTTAGACATTTGTTCTCCCCGGTTTCGCTGAATTAACCTGGACCAACTTTAGGAATGTCATAATGCTCACTCATGTTTGCAAGATATTGATTGAAATCCTGAATCCTGTCACGGTGAGATTTGTTGGCTGTCTTTTTCAGTCTATGATTATCAATTCTCTCCCTTTGTTCTATGTACCGTTTTTCTGCCGATGTGAGGTGCTCATCGTAAGGAGCAGTCTTTCCTTCCTCACTCAATTTGCTGCTGCCATCATTGATTTCATCGTCCTCAGGACTAATTGTAACTTCTGTACTTCCACCTACATCAAATATTGACTCAATTCATGATACGTCAAAGCAGGCCAAATTTATTGTTCGGTGAAGACAAAACTGATGCTTAGAATGCAGTTTTAATCAAAACTTCACAAAGTTTTGTTACAAGAACTTTTCCTTGACATACCCAGGATATCTGCCTTCTATCTAAATAAATACAAATGACATGAAATCAATGTGATTTCTAGTTCATGCCTAATCGCGACTACAGATGCACAAGCAAATGCAAACGCAGAAGTAAACACAAAATACACCGCATGTACAGGAAAGCAAGAGAGGAAGACATAAACTGTAAAATGATTAAAGTTCGATAACAAGGAAAAACATTTTTCACAGTTCCACTTGTCTGTGGCTGTATCCATGATAGGCAAAAACCTCCCCATGTATTGGTGCAAAATGACTAAAATCCGCTGAACTACTTCTGTGACCAACTTCACGCCTCGAACATTAATAGAAGAAGAACAAGATGAAACATAGAATAGAACGAAGTCAATCGACAGAAAAAGACAACCTACCAGCCGGGAGATCATCTTCTGTGATTAGAGACTTCTGATCTTGAAGCTTCTTGTGTTTCTTTTTCTTCTTCATACCACCAGCCTTCACATCCAGAGCCTTTCCCTTGAGCTTCAGCTTCCCACCAACAACATTGTCATATGCTGACATATTCACTGGCAAGATGATTAAGGAGGAAGAAAAAAGCATGTTATCATCTATCTGAAACTTAGCAGGTGCATATTGTCAACATAAAAACAGTGAAGCAAAACAAACCCGCACTACGCAGATTATCACACCTCGGCTATGCATTGTCAAAAGCCATATCTATACATAGCAGATAAGGAGGAAAGGGTGAAGCAATAAAAAGACAACCCACTCTGTCATAATATATTATATTGATCTAACCTAATATAAATTATACAATCACACTGGCCCGCATCAGACCTTCAAAAAACAACCCTTTAATTTTGGTAGCTAGTATAATCATTATCACACTAACACAAACAGATTTGAACACACCTGACAAAACAGTTTCTCTACCTCCATTAACACCCCCAACACAAATTTTCTCTACCATCAACTCGATATCCTTCGCTCACAAACTAGTCCACTACCAGCTTTTGCAAGCTACTAAACACAAGTCATCAATTTAAAACTTGCTAGCACAAAACAAAGGCAAATTGAATTTTGGGTCTTAAAAATCAGGGGATTTTCCTTGCTTACAAGATGTACGGAATCATCAAACGCATAAAAAAGGGAAAATGAAGAAACCCCATTTCAGTTCAAATTAAACGAATTTAAACCCAAAAAGTAATACTAAGAAACATCAACAGAAGAGCGGAATGAACCAAACATGGATACAGCTTTGCTTAAATTAAAAAAAGAAAATCTGCAAAATTAGGCTTAGCCTTTTGGGTCCATGGATTGAGCTAAGTAGGAGTAAAACAAATTCTAAAGACTCGTCAATTGAAGCTTCTTGACTTACCTTATGGAAGAAAAAAGCTTCAAATTTTGGGATTAATTTGGTTGAAACTCGCGGCTGCAGGGGGGGGTCTTGTTTGACTCAACCGGTTGAAAAGGGAAGAGAATGGGCTACTTTTGAAATTTGGTAATACATTTTAAATCTATGGGGGTTGATAACCAATTACTAAAAATTCAGGGGTAAATGTATAAATAATAAAATACGGCAAATTAAAGCGGTAAAGGTATATCTGGGTGTTGTATTGTAATACATGCAAAATTTTAAATCCCTAAAGCCCCTTTCTTTTTTCTTTTCGTTTGTTTTTCTTTCCCAGCTCTCTCATTTTCCACGCTCTGCCTCCAGTCCCGCCATTGTTGGAGCTTGGAAGATCATCATATCCATCAAGGTATTCACTTCTATCCCAATCTCTCTCTCTCTCTCTCTATAGCTTTCTCTTTTCTGTGATTTTGTGGTTGAATTTACTCCATCAAGATGTTTCATCATAGATTTTATATATATATATATATATATATATATATTACATATGTACATATACAGAGAGAAAGAGATGAATTATGAGAAAAAGCTATCGGAGGAGTCAGGGTCCATATTCAATGAAGGTATAGGGATGATTCTGTATCGATGGTCGGCGCTCCAGTTGGCTGTCGACAACGAGTGGGGTGGCCGTCAATCGCGCCGAAAAGCCGAACAACTCCATTCTGATATCTTCTCCTGGTTCACTCAGTCTACTGGTACTTAATTTATTATTTGTTTATTTTTGGGTTTTTGTTAGAGGAACTTAAATTTTTAACATGGTATTTGATTCACTGCTCTCTCTCTCTCTCTCTCTCTCTCTCTCTTTTAAATTTTATTGTTATTAATATTTTTTTTTGGATAAAAATTTTATTGTTATTAATATGGGATTGTAGTTTATATGCTTCTTTCTGTGGATAAATAGATAGAATCACTTGTCTTAAATTCTGCCCTAGGATTTTATCAATTAAATATGGAGTGGGAATGTTAGTAGTGTCTTTTGAGTTGCAGGTGATCAAAAGTCTGTTTCTGTTTGCTTCGTTTTATTTTCTTTTTGGTGGAATATGGAAATTGACCTTATTTTGTACTCAGTGCAGCTAATGTTAATATAGTATTTTCAAAATCTGCAATTGCTAAACTAGTAGGATGAATGATACTTTGATCTTGATTCTGTTTTATGATGTAAAGAAGAAGAATGGACACTTTCGCATTAGTGGTATTGACAATGTTGATTTTGTTTTTGTGTTCTCTTACAATGTTGCTTCTTTTCTGTTTAGGACCTCTTTACATAGATGATTTAGAGGAGATACTTTTTGAAGGTTTGCAATCTCTGAATACTATGGTAGATGATGGCAGCATCGAGGAGGTACAACTTTTTTTTTTCTTTTTCTTTTTTGGTTGCATGTTAGAATTGTTTGGAGTGCCTTTTTGTCTACATGGTGTAGTTTTCGTTTTACTAATTAACAACTATTATTTTATGCAAGTTATGTGATCTAAATTACCAATTTCTTGTTGTTTCTCACTAAGGTGGTGGGAACTTTGTTTTGCTTGAATAGATTTCTTAGCTCAAATTTTACCTTTCAGACATTTATGTTTTACTTTCAGCTATGATATTCATGTATTTGAGTTGCCTTCTGTTTTTTCCTCTGAGATATGTTATTTCTTGTATATTTCCAGTTTAAAAGAACCAAGATTAGCTTTCATGTTTTCTCTTTGGGACATTTTGTTGCGTATTAACTTTATCTCTTGATCTACACAGGTAGCTGAAAAATTAATGCTTATGCATGAAGAGTGTCTAGATGGTAATTTTAAGTCTGTTGAAGTTCTGAGGGAAGCCAGTAATCGTAGAGTTGCTGTTCGTCATGTTAAACAGGTAATTTTTGTTTCATTCCTTGATCTTGCAAAGTTTTAATGATTTTTGTGCTTTTTGCCCTGATTACAGCATCTTTTCTGTTGATTTTGTTAGTTCTGGAGAATATTATTAAGAGATTAGGTAAAATGGGCAGCATCATGGGAGGTAAAATAAGCAGCATCATGGGAAGTTCTAGAATTACTGTTTAGCTTTTTCACATTGTAATAATTTGGATACAAAAGTTTTACTACTTGATAAGAACCTGATCTTTCCACGAAAATGATAATAAAAGTCCTTATATATATGTGAATCTTTGTTCGTCATGGTTTTGGCTGGCATTTAAATAAGCTGGAGATGCAATCAAATCAACGAACAGAGATGCAGATTTCTTGAATTTCTAGAAGGGACTGGAAATTTGTTCACTTAGCTTTAGCATGTTTACTCTGCAACTATTGGTTTGTGGTTATGTATTTTCTCTTGGAAGAGAAGGTTTGAACTCTTGAGTTTCAACTTATCCGAGAAGGTTCAAAGGGAAATGATAGCTTCATGTGATAAGTTCAGTTACGTTATAATTAATGAAGCTATCTCATATTATTTAACGTTTACCATAATTTTATTTCTTGGTCTCAACTATATGTGAAGTTTTACTCACTTGCATATTTGATTATTGGATGGTAGGGGCAAGCATTCACAGTTGAAAACTTTTTTGCCCACTTTCTTCTCCAAGTGACTAGTAGTGGTTGTTTATGTAGCAATTTTGAAAGACACAACAAACATACCTTACAATTATGTTTTGTTTTGCTTCCAATTGGTGTCAGGTGAATGAGAATGACGGCGACGATGATGATGACAACAATGATAATGAGGGACACAGTCCTGTTTTGGGAGATGGTTCATCGAAAATTGTAGTTGGCTCATCAAAGTCCTTGGAAAATTCTAGTTCGGAGGACATGCTAGTAGATGAGCCCACCCCCACACCTTCTGCCGAAGCTGAAGGTGGATGGGTAGTTGTTGGACCGAAACGGGGTAGGGGGAAAAGGAATTAAGTTGAATCTATATTTATCCGAGTTTTTTCATTGTAGTTTTTGTTTTGTTTTTTTAATTGTGCTTTCTCTTGCGATTGTCGCTGACGTAGAGTAACATATGTTAAATAGCGTGTGTATTCAAAATTTTGTTAGGTAATCGATTTTTGACGTCTGTACTCATGTGCTCCTCTTTAGTTTATCTCAGTTCGTTGTGTGTCCCTTTTTCTAGAACTTGAAGCATAAGGATACTAATGATACATTTATGATTAAATTTCTATTTTCCGTTTCGTAAAATATTTTATTTACTATTATTGTGTGTGTTTTAGTGTCGAATTTTGGAGCATCCTCTGACACTAACAATCTCCTCATTCTGAAAAAATTCCATTCTTGTCACGGAGTCAATTAATCTCAATACTATTGCCATTAGAAAAAGTTAGCTAACTAGATAATGTATAAACTAGGAGAGAACAATGATAATTTACAGCGATGTGGAACTCGTAATCCTCTTAGAATTTCGTTCATAAGTATCATAGTCGACGACTTCAGTTTTTCTACGTTCAGACCCGTCATTGGTAGCAACTATTTCCTTTGCATCTGCTAACACAATACCTTTTCACCTTCAAATCCCACTGGTCCAAAGGACATTGACTACAAGGGTGTAATACGGCAAGGAAGTCAAATGACACCTCTGAAAAACACTTGACATGTCATTTATAGCTCATCGTGGACACATGATCCGAACTAGCAATTTTTTGATCTCCTTCCTGCTCACTATTAGCAAAATTCTTGATCTCAAAAGCCCAATGTGTGGAATTCTCTTCGAATTGACCATGGTAGGTTTTTAGATATAAATCACACTTGACTTGCATCCATTCAAAAGTAGCACAGGAGAAGCCCTCTAAGGTGGCAGCAAAGCATGGAGCAAAGCCAAGGAAGTTGGTATTGAGCCAATATGTGGAGAGCTTGATACTCGTTGAAGATATTCATTAGACTGATAGCTGAAACAATCTGGGATTTCACTTCCGGGGTAACAAAGTGTGAGTGTAACCGTTGGTGCAGGGAATTTTAGCTGTACCATCAAACAAGAATGATGATATTTATCTCAATTACAAATTTTTAAAAATTATATTAATAACAAGAAAGAAAGCAATCACAAATAATGATGACTTTAGCTTAGTCCGACTGTAACAACACATACCTTGAATGCATGTAAGAAATCAGTTGGTGCAGGGAATTTTGGGTCGTGACAGTAAGTAACTCTTGGATCTCCTTTTCCTCGTAAGGAGAAGTCTTCAATCGTGAGCAACTATAGAGATTAAGGACTTCTCAACCTGTAAGTCCTAAGTCATCATTCCACCTCAGTAAGTTCTTAAGTCATCTCATCATTGCATATTGACCATTATTACTAGCTGGAACTTCAACTATAAGTCCAGGAATATAATAATATTATATATATGTGTGTGCGCGTTTGTATAATGAAAAAAGCGTTCTTATCAAACGCGTATTTATAAAAAACCCAGAGATCCGGCTCAAGCAAAACTATAAGGAGGCAAAAACTCAAAGAAAAAAATATAATAGAGAATTCTAAATAATAAATGTCTACTCTCCCAACAATGGATATCTCTTAACTAAAACATAACATGTAACACTAAATAATAGCGTGTCTACCATCAACAACAAAAAAGTGAATAAAAAAACCAACAACAGAATAAATGAAGATTTAGAGAATACACTTAATGTTTCTAGTAAATTTACCTAGAATATGCGAGATCTCTTGGGATTTGGCTGGTGTACATCAAAGTCGATGCTTGCATGACTTGTACTTGTTCCTCCATTATTTGGTCTAGAGTGGTCTATAGTATCAAGTCCGTATTCATCAGTTGTGACACTAAGTTCCTGATTCGATTCTTCGCTATATAACATGCGGACTCCACACCTTTTTATTTCAAAATCCATATGGTCATTTTCTAATCCATCTATGAAAGCCTGGAAGCGGAATGACGCTTCTATTCCATCAAAATAGGAACCGAACATCTTCTTGTTTGAGGCCTCATCAGCTTGATACCTATTGAAGCTGATAAACACATGATCTGAACTAACAATTTTGCTTCCGACATCATCAACGAAATCGACGGTGGTGAAATTCCATCCAAGAAAGTTGTCAAGTTCTTCTAAGATTTGACCGTGGATGGTCTTAAAATGTAAGTCACATTCAACAGTTAAACACTGATAAGGATCAGAATAGATGGCCTCAGATGCTACAACAAAGCAAATAGCAAAACCAAGAAAATTGTTACTAAGCGGCCACTTATTTGAGGGAAGCTTGAAAGATATTGAAGACCCCTCGGATTGATAGTTGAACCAGTTTGAAATATTATTTCCGGGACAAAAGACAATAACTTCTGCATATCCTTGCTGCGCCACAGACAATATAGTGATCATGAATAACACAAAACGTTAATTTTTAAAGGTGGTCTCTAAGAATTGATCATATAAGAAAGCTATGATCATGACATACCATTAATGCAACTGCGCACAAAATATCGCTGAAATTGTCACGTGCACTCTGGTTCAATTTCAAGCAATTACAGAACAAAAATTTATGCACATCCGCCTGCATCTGATTCCACAGTGCGCGTGCATCCCATGAATTTGAAAGTGTCTCCAGTGAAGTACATCCGCTTGCGTTAAGAAACCTCATAGAAAATGGAAGTTCTGGCAAAGATCCAAGGTTTATGCAATTTCTTAACTCGAGTGTTGTCAACTGACGAAGTTGTTTGATGGTTGAAGGTATGCTACCAAAAGGGTTCCCTCCTAAATGCAATTCAGTTAACGACGACAAGAGGCCGAGCCAGTCAGGAATTTCTAGTACGTTGCAGCATCTGAGATGTAGTTGAGTCAACGAGTGCAAGCAAAGTAATCTGGTCTGGAAATGTTCAAATTTCCAACAACCATCGAGGAGGAGAATTTCAAGAGAACTCAAGTCACAGAACCAATTATACGGGACATACTCGAGTTCTATGCACCCGCCTAGAAACAGAGCTCGAAGCCCGAATATTTTTCCACTTGCTAACTCTTCATCAGCCCTCTTTCCCTCGGCAGAAAGGGTCTCTGAAAAGTGTTTCAATCTCGAGCAATCACTGATATCGAGTTGTCTTAGGGACCTCAGCTTACAAATGTTGGCTGGGAGACTCTTTAGCCTTATGCATCTATTAAGATTAATTTGCCTGAGATGATGAAGACACCCAATTGATGACGGCAGTTCTTCTATTGCCACTCCACACAAATCTAATATTTCTATATTCCTCGAAAGATCTGGTAGATTCTTGAGGGATAGGCAGTCAGAGAGTATCAAAATTGTAAGATTTTCGTAACATCCAATTGATGAAGGCAATTCTTCCATTGCAGTCCTTCGTAAATCTAAGTACTTTATATTCCCATGTATCTCTGGAAGAGTTTTAAGTTTAGTACAGCCATCAAGTATAAGAGATCCAAGATGTCTTCCATCGCTGTAGTGGCAATAAACATGACATTCGTGCTCATAAAAAACTTGGAAATTAACCCGTGGAAATTCGAGTAAATTTGGACAGTATTCAACGTTAATGGTTTCGAGTTTTGGAGCCTTAGAAAGATCTGGGACTTTAATCAGTTGCTCGGAATGGCCAAGGTTGATATGTTTTAAATTTCCAAAATTCTGTAAAGGGCAAAAAGAGAAAAAAAAAAAAAAAGAAAAGAAAAAAGACCATGGTAAAGATCATTTTCTGCAAAAGGAAAAAAAAAGTACGTTAAAATTACTGCATACCTGAACTCCATTCCAAAGTTGCTTAAGATCGCTATGCCGCATGTCAAGTTCAATAAGATTTCGTGGCTCAAACTTTGATGGCAAAGACTTAGATGGGTACTTATACCAGCTGAGGTAGCGAAGTGAACTAGGAAAAAACTGAAAACTTGGACCAATGTGCACTTTACGCTCATTATTGTTTGAGTCGTAGATTTTAAGTAATCTCAAATTGTACATCTTTTTGAAAGCCGTAGCTCTCAAGTGTATCTCTTCGTCAATCTTTGACATATCAAGATATATCCCTTCAAGTGCTTCAGTTGCCTGACAAATATGAGTAAAGTTAAATGAACACCAAAAAACAAAAAAACATTTAAAAACTAGATAAATTAATTTGGTATCGAAACATATGGTTTTTTTTTTCCCCTTCATATGAAGCTTACTCGTTTATTTTTCAGAACATGATATACATCTTGAGCAATCCACAATCGACTACGCTTTCCAGGATCTTTAGTAGACTTTTCACGAACAATTTCCCAACCTACTTCTTGTACCAGATCATGCATCCAAATCTCACTGCCATGTTTGATGGTTATGAGAGACTTGTCGATAAGAACTTTAATCCCTATTGTTGGAAAGAAACCACAACCTTCCAGTATTTGTTCTACAAAATTTCTCTTATCCCCTTTGAAAAAACATGCAATATCAAGAAAAATATCCTTCTCCACATCATCGAGTCCATCGTAACTTATTCTCAACACTTTTAGGATGTCCGGGTGGGGAATCATTTCAAGTTTGTTCAATGCGCTTTCCCATTCTTCTTTGGTTCTTGAATGAAGGAAGGAACCCAAAACTTTAAGAGCTAACGGATTTCCTTCGGTATAAGTTACAACCCTTTTTGTTAGTTCCATATAGTTAGCTTTGGAAGAGTTACTTTTGAAGGCATTCAAATAGAAAAGCTCAAGTGCTTCATCAAAATCTAATCCTCCAAGTGTGTATATCATCAGCTCTTTTCCTAAGCACTTGGCCATCTCTAGTTGTTACAAGAATTTTACTTCCAACACCAAACTGAATACCATCTCCAATCAAATATTCTACCTGCTCTGAACTATCAACATCATCAATAACAATGAGTACCCTTTTGCGATGGAGCCGTTCCTTAAAAAAAGTTGATCTGAATAATGAAGTGTCCGATCTTCGGTCATCATCTTCTAGTAATTCAAGAAGAAGTTTCTTTTGCAAACTAATTAGTCCTTGTTTGATTGATTCTTCTTTAACATTTGCAAGAAAACAACCACTTTCGAATTGGTGAATTAGTCGATTAAATATGACATTAGCAAGTGTTGTCTTCCCTATACCACCCATGCCCCAAATTCCTACGGTACGGACACTTGATGAACCAACAAATAATAAATTTTCCACTTCTTCTACACGTTTATCCATTCCAACCAAATCCTTGAAATCATTCACAGTTGATGGGATACGATTTAGTTTCTTCAAAGCACATTCGACAATCATCTCAATTAATTTTGATTCGGACCTGGAATAAGTATGTATAAGTACAAGACCAATGGTAGTTATAATTGATGTAAAAAATCACAATAATAAAAGCACTAATTAATGTGATCAGAAAACGAACAAGCTAGTGGTTAGATATATATATATATATATATATTGTCAATCCAATAGTTATTTTTTTTTATACCTATAGATATGTATTTTTTTTTTTTAGCCGTTAGATCATCATTAGATGGTGATCCAATGACTATAATGAAATGCTTGAAAAGACGAGCATCATTAATGTTCTTTCTCTCTCTTATTTTTTACAATAAAAAAATATATATGCTAAATTTTCATTGGCTAAATTGATACCCATGGATAGGTAAAAAAAAAAAAATACCTACTGGATTGATGCCTATATATATATATATTATTATATATATATATATATATTATTTTAGTGATTTTGGATTTCTTCTTTAACTTCTTTCAAAAATAGTCTCGTATTTGGAGAAGCTGTGTTTGTGTAATCAAAATATATATGCTCTGTTTTTATTTTTTCAAAAGGTTTTTTCAAATCTGTTTAATGATTTTATATTATTCAAAATGTAAGAGCAACAGAACAATATACATAACCTGATATATATTGTGAAATATGACGGATAAATTTCAAGAGCAATAACACTAAATTGGGTCCTTAATGTGGATATATACCATATGTTTGTGGGAAATTTTGAAACCTGAAAATATGTAATTACTTGTTTGTTACTCAAATATTGAGATAATATAATATAATATAATTGAACATAAAATTCTAAGATATAGAATTTAGATAGATTCTTAGGACAACTATAGAAACAGTTTAATAATTAAAGGAATTAAGAGACTTGAAAATTATATACAATAAAAAATAAAGATTGATAACACTTTTTTAAACATACTCAAAAGAAAACTTCCACGAACATAGCAAATGAGGCTTTTGGATAGCTCAATTTTCACAATATAACGAAAGATTGAAAATCAAATGCTTATGAATGAATAGTTGTTTCAAAGTAAAAATGTTGCTCTAATTAATAGTGACCAAAAACTTAATCAACCATTGAAATAAACTTGATTGAATATATTAGGCACGGAGCTTTAATAACTATATTAAAGATATGTGCCTTAGTATAATATGATCATCTATTGGTTTACAAATCATATAATATATATATATATATATAGAGAGAGAATGAAAAGAGGAAAAGAAGAGGGAACTTAGCCTAAGGACACTTAGTCTGAGAGGTAAATTGAACTTAAAGTCTTTGCATGCATGAAAATAAGCTGACTATATGATGCCATACGAAAAAGGTGGTACTTGTTGATAGCTTGTATGATACTAAAATGATAATACAAGGCCGTAGTAATGAAGTCAGGCACTAGAACTAGTATATGAGATGTTCAGGGAGTGTATTTAGGCTATCAGATAAATGGACTTTTAAGTGGATAAGTGGTTGTAAATTTTTGGAGAATATCAGTACTAAAAATCAGAAAAAAGAAAGAAGAATGTATAGATTTAGAGTAGAAAAATAAGCTGAAGAGATAGGCTAACATCCTCCCCATACAGAGGGAATTTTAATTCTTTTTATAGTATTAAAGAGCAATCATTACATCCAGGGGACAAAGAATACTCTGCAATAATTAGAGTGAAATAGCCTTACCAAATGGTAAGCTGTTTCTGTTTAGTTTGCTGCTGGTATTTCCCAAAACCAGCTGCAGAATCTTACTTTCATTTGCTAAAAAAATCTCTTGAACTTTGTATATTCTTTTGGGATTCACTCATCGAATCTTACTTTCATTTGCTAAAAAAATCTCTTGAACTTTGTATATTCTTTTGGGATTCACTCATCGACACTTAAATGGTTTCATCCTAAAACCATATTCGTAAAACAATGAAGCTACTTAGTTTTACTCTAACTAAGTCTGCATGGAAAAAACTCCTCAAAAACTCCCTCAATTTTGCATATGAGACGTCATTTTAATATCCTTAGAAAATATCCATATAAGAGGATAATAATATCTCAAATCTAGACAAATAAAAAGCTCCTGAAATATCATTGTACAATTATTTTAATTTATCTTAACATCTAACAAAACTAATCCATTTTTGAGTCAGGACTTTACCCGGGCACACCATTTGTAAATTAACTTGTGAACCCTGTATCTTTATTATTATATGGATGTTAAGCACTACAGGTGCTGTGTAATTAACATTTATCAAATTTCAGATAATAAGATATTAATTTGTTCGCGTAACTTATTTTATTTATTAGATATTTCACTGATATGATTTAGAAGGATGATGCTAGCTAGGGAAACCAACTATTATACAAAATGTTGAATTCTATCATGTGAGTTGCCACGGTGTATTAGAACTTGTAAGTTATAAATAAATTTAGCAACTGATCAGACTTTTTGGTACACAAAAAAGGGGAAAAAAAAAAAAGAAAAACAAATTATTACAACTAAAGAAATCGAGAAAAATAATGTGCTGGGAAAGATCAACACGAGTAGTCTTTTAACGCAGTAATTTAAGTAAAAAAAACATGATTAATTAAATTCACTTACCCATCTCGAGAATCAAATCCAGAAATATTAGCCGCTGCTGTCAAAGCATCCCTCCACTCTTTAACTTTCTCCATATTGTCCTTAAAACGTTCTTCATGTGCAACAAAAGCGGCGGCATACTTCTCCTTTTGTTTCCGTATGTGTGATGGATCCACGCCATAGAAAATTGGTATAACACTCTGCCCTCTCTCCTTGTTACATTTGAGTATGTGAACCAGTTCATCCAAACACCATGTGGACGAAGCAAAGTCTTTCGAGAAAATTACAACCGAAAGTATTGATTCCTGGATTGCTTTCAGAAGAGCGTGCGAAATCTGATCGCCTTTCTCGAGACTGTACTCGTCTATGTAGGCTTTGATTTTCTTCCGACAAAACGCAGCATAAAGATGACTAGTAAAACTCTTGCGCGTATCCTCGCCTCTAAAACTTATGAACACATCGTACTTATCTGAACATGCGGCATCAGAACTACAAGAAGAAGAAGAAGCAATAACAGCCATATTCACTTATACTTGATCAGGGCAATTAGTTTCTACTAAACTACCAGACGACCAAATCCTTTAATTATGAGTTTTATGTTTTATCAACGTTACTTGAAATGAAATCTACTCTGTGAGATTATCAAAAAGGGTTTTTTTTTTTTTTTAATTTTATTTATTTATATATATATTTTTAATAAATGAAAAAAGAAGCAAAACTAGACTTTGTGTAGGACACAAAGACTTTGTGATGAAAAAGGGTTGAAGCATTATAAGCTATGGTAGAATCCCACGAACTTTCTTTTTATTTTTTTTGAAGGAAATTAATTTCCTGGAAGACACGATAAACTAGAGAATATAGTTGACGAGATAACATGAAAAGACTGATTCAGTAGACTGTGTTTGCATCTTGAATTTTAGTTGGAAAAGCTAACTAGAGAAAAGTCGAAAAAGAGAGGGAAATCTTTTCCTAAAATGCCATAAGATTTCGTTTTTAAAACATTCTCTCTCATTAACCTTTTTATTATAATTTAGATCCATCCTCCAAAATTAATCTAAACATTTCTCACACTTTTTCATTAAAATTCTTTTTTTTTTTTCTATTTTTGAAAAAATTCAAAGAAGAGAAAAATTTTCTCATAATTTGTTTGTTTTCTGTTCTTCCTAAAAGTCTAACGCCCAAACGTAACCTTAACAAAGTTACTGGTCGTACTCGTACAATTCTCCATGTGAAGAGTGTAAAAGCAAGGCATAAAAACACACTAACAAAACACCCTTTATTCTGGGTCGTCTAGAATAGGGGCCACATATATTTTTTTTTTCTCACCACTAGGGTAAATATCATGGATTTTTATAAGATCAGAGTGTCATGATTCGTGAGAGCTGTTGTGCACCTATCTAATTTCACCTAATACTTACTAATTTAACAAATTTTAGAGAAAAAAAAGTCAGTATATTTTATTTTATTCATGAAGGAATAATGTACGTACAGTTTAGAAACTTGATTTTAAAGATATTTTGAATGCCCAGTTTATCACTTTAATTAGCATGGAATATATAAGTTAATATACCCACTATATACTAATATGTTCGGACATAAATTAGAAAACCTGATTTTTTTTTTTAATTTATAAATAGACAGAAGGAAGAAGGGAAGATATCAAAATTCTACGCATGCATCTCAACTACTAGGTCAGCACATACTTGCAGATTCATCCTTTGCCAAAACCCCAATTATTAATTATTAACAGACAGGAAAAAAAAAAAAGAAGATAATGGAAAGAACCAATTTACAGATAATGTTTGTACGTAAAACTGCACAACCCAAAAATAAGAGGGATCCACACATAGTCATGCGCAAACAAATCTACTAGAAATTAAGATCTCCAATAATTTCTTGTTAAAAACCATGTTACAAAGAAACCAGTCACAATGATAAAAGTTTCTATCTGGGAAAAAGAGTACATTGTTGTACAAAACTTATTTAATTTTTATCCTTTCTATTACCAAAAATATCCGCTCTATTTTTCAATACAAGAAAAAAAAGTATATCCTATGTACTTTTTTGGTCAAATATTTGACTAATTTATTTTCTAATGACAACAATATCGTCAAAATATGAAAATTCAAACTAACTCTCAAAATGAAAAGTACATAAAAAGAACATTATCAAAAAAAGTTTTAACAATCTTTCCTATAGAAACATAATTAGCAGCCACAATTATCTTCTAGGCTCCATTTTGTGTAACTGAAGTTCTAACATCTATTTTTGGAGCTTCAAAAATATAAAAAAATATTATTGTAAATAAATAAATTATATTGTGTAATCACACTATTGTAAAGTTTGATTCTTAGTGTTTACAGAATTTTGTTGTGGTAGATATTCTCGGTGTTCGATTTATAAGCTCAAATGNATATATTAGTTTTAGTTTCTTGTGAGGAATTTTATTTTAGCTTTTATATTTAGTGAGAGGAATTTTATTTTAGCTTTTATATTTAGTGATTAATAATGTTGAGAGCAATTTTGGAGGACCACAACAAGAATCATAACTTTTAAAGATAGCATCACAAGCTCTTCTAAAAGGGGAAAAACACAACAAATTAATTTTATTCTCTCAACTTTTCTTCTTTATTTTGTATCTCTTGTATTGGTTGGATTGAAATGGATTCACTTTCCATTTTTATTATGAGCTAAATATTTTTTGTCTAGTTTTACTAGCTATGTAAACTAATCTAGTATTTTGTGTGAGTTATTTTCTCTTTTTTACATCTAATTGTCCATTTAATTGGTTTTATTTTCTCACGCTTAAAAATTCTTGTTGTTTGATCACCAACTTGCATGATTTTTACAAATACATGATGTAGTAGAAAATAAGTTGTGTATTTAGCCTTAATAGAGATATATACATTTAATTAGAATACGAATATACCTAATCAGTATTTGTAACCACTGTGGGTATTTGAATCTAATGGTTTCATCTAAGTTTAATCCTCATAGGAATATAATGAGTTGGGTTAGATGAGAGTTATTGTTTGATGACAGAAGAAGCTTTTTATTAAATTAGTTCTCTCGATTAACAATCAATTAGTTAAACTAATTAGAGAAAAAATAAGATATTAACATAAGAGAGAGATTTGGGAATTAGTAAACCTAGACTTTTATTTTCCTGCATTTTCTTTTATTTCATTTGCTTTCTCGCATTTTTTAATTATATTCAATTATTGGTTTGTTTGCATAAAATTAGACTCGACTAATTTTAGTATTTAGCATAGACTTAGTAATCAATCATCGTAGATTTGACACTCTAACTTCTAATCTATATTACTTGTGACTGTGTATACTTACACGAGAGTGTGTGAGTTCAATTTAAATTTGCATATTCTAATTAACAGACGTCACTTTAGAGAATAAGAGTATCCAAAGCTAAAACTAATGAGAATGAGAGTACCATTGGACAAATAGTGGGCGAGCTCACTATTTTGTGGAAGATATCTTCCCAACAAAAACGGTGACGTTTTAATGATAGGGGGCCTGCCTGTCATTTGTCCACTTAGTACTCACTGGGTACTAGTCTTATTTCCTAAGGTAGCATCCCCAGGATTCGAACTCTCAGACTCTTGATTGGGCGACCATTGTTCCTATCCTCGATAAGAGCTCGTAAACCCACGCGAGATATCTTATTCCCCCATTCGGTAGGTGTAGGCACTTAGTTACCCATTCAGTTCGGTAGGCATAGATACATAGGTGTCCTTTCAATTTCTGGGATTAGGTTTCAGGCAGAGAGTACTTAGTATATATAGTACGAGTGACTCTGGTTCGTGATGAGAGGATGTGAACTTATGAGACTATTTGATTTGTGATATGTGCACTATGGATTATTTATCTCGATTCTATATAGTTTGAATATGATTTCTGTTGATGATTTCAATTCACTTTTGATCAAATATTTTGTAAACTATTTTCAAAACAACTAACTATGCATGGAATTTATAAATGAATATTTTTCCAAAAAGGTAATTGGGTATCCTACTGGACATTTCATGCTCACCTCTCTACTTCTCCCACTTTCATATATTTGCATAATTGAGGTAGTAATTTCGGTGGTGGAACAAGCTACGTAACTTGTATAATTGAGGTAGTAATCTCAGTGGTCGAACAAGCTGCGTAATTTGTATAATTGAGGTAGTAATTTCAGCGGTCGAACAAGCTACGTAACTTGTACTTACTTTACCATTCTTTTTCCATGATAAGTGCCCATTCTCTATTAATTTCTTTTCCAAGGAAAATTATTTAACCAAGGTCAATAAATTACTAAATAAATGTATGAGGATGAATTTCTTATTAATTTGAGAATTTGAATTACAAGTGTTTTTATGTAAATTGTTTTGGACATTTATCTAAAGAATTCAGTTTAAACCAATTTATTAAAGTTTATAGTTTCTCAATAAGTTTCTAAATAAAATAGCTGAAAATTCTCTTAAAGTTTGATGGATATTTTCTTAAGTAGTTAAAAGTAATGTGAGTTTTAATAATTATGAATTTCTAATGATTTGAAGACTAAAATAAAATTATCTAATACCTGATTTCTCGTAATTTTGTAAAAGTAATATTTTATTTTATTTTCACTTAAAATTACTAAAAGTTACGGCCATGGATTTTCGATCATGACAGAAATAGTATCAGAGCTACAAGTTTCAGATCTGTTCTGGATCTTGCCTGTAAAATTTTGTTATTTTAAGAAAATTTTTGGAAAGTATTTGACAAATATCTCATATATCACTTAGGAATGGGCTAAATATACTATTTTTACCCTGATTCGTCCTAAATTTTTCGTTCATCTTCCTAAAGAAAAGCTCTAGTATCCTTGGGATAGTTATATCTTTGGAATTCTAGTCTCAGAGGTGTTGCAATCAACATAGGCTAGTGAATTCTCCTCCTATCAAAATTCTCTGATTCGAATGGACATTTATTCTTGTACTCACATGTCCATTATCATGATTAGTTATATAAACCTCTTAGATTTTGAGGTAGTAATTCAATGTATTGTATCTTAAATGTCATGAGTTGATTTCATTTGTGTGAATGAGATTGTGATATTACTCCCTTGATTTTGGTATAATTTTAATTACTTAGTTCGAGTAAATGATGATAGTGCTTGTGTTAAAATATTAAAATTAATGATATTTTTTGCATGATATATTGCTCGTAAATTGACAAGTTGGTATGATATATTAGGTTTGCTTAAATTGTAGTATAGTACTAATATCACCAAGATTGGTTTGACATTTATTATGCATTGAAAAAATATATTATTTAATTTCAATTAAGATTTTTTGGTCAATAATTTTGACTAATTTAATAAATTATGATAACATTTCCTTGTAAGATATTTACTTGTGATGAATTGTTTTGCCGACTTGATAGCAGTATGCCTAGTTTACTTATCCTTTTCAATGTGAAACTTTGAAAATTAGAATATTTTTCACGATTAATGAATTAAGAAATTTTTACTAATTGAAAATGGATTTGTACATCTAGATATAGTTTTTATTTAGTCTTACATTTTCTTTCTGAATATATCGGCCTTGTAATCCTTAGGTAAGAAATTATGTAGTTATTGATAATTTAATCAAATATTGAACTTTCTTACATGGTTTAAGTAACCTTTAAATCTTCAAAATGATTTGCATTTTTTAAAATAGAATAGGTTGTTATGTCTGAAGAATTTCATAACTTTTTTTTTTCCCCAAAAAGAGTTGTAGATACTTCAAATTTAAATAATGGTTAGGAAGAAGTAAATTACTTTTTCAATGGATTTACAGTTTTAAAAACTTATGGGCTATTTGAAAACTAGAAATTGTGTAATCACACTATTGTAAAGTTTGATTCTTAGTGTTTACAGAATTTTGTTGTGGTAGATATTCTCGGTGTTCGATTTATAAGCTCAAATGTGCTTTCACATGTTTTTTTTTATCTAGTGTTAAATAAGGAATATTTATAGAAAATTTATGCGATAACTTAAGAAATAAGTTTGATTTTTTAGAAAAGTTTTGGTATAAATTAATGCGACATAAGTATAAATTTTTTTTAAAAAATTATGTATGTATTTGAGATGTTATATATAATATCTTGATTACGTGCATTTAGCAAAGTAGAAACATGGTAAAGGAATTCGATTTGGAGTCATGTGTGAAAGAAAGGATATTAAATTTTGAATACTAGTTTGGAAATTTTGTAAAAACTTGTTATTATGTCTTGACATGCCTTTTTATTAAATATGATTATTTTACCAAACTTCCACTTAAACATGTGATATATTTCAATAATGTATACATGATGTTGGTGATCTTTGGATTGTTAAATGCTGGTTAAGTAATAAATGATGTTTCATTATTTAAGTCAAGTTGGAATAATCTCCTTTTGGAAGTCTCAATTGGAATTGAGAACTGTCGTGATTAATTTAATTTGGCATCTTAAGTATTGAGAACTCCTAGTATTGGAGACTTGGGATGATGTCTCATTTGAGCTTCAAATGGAATAAATTTGTTTTAAATACTTAAGTATTAAAGAAACTTAGGTGGTACGTACTAATGTATGACATTTTTATTAGAACTTTAAAATTTATGGAATTAGCTTTTCAAGTGAGTGCAAACTATGAATTAGTATGCCTGATTTGGTGTTTAGTAAAATTGAAGTCATGCAAATTAATGTGTGATATTTTCTTTGGAAGCATAAGCTACGTTATTTTTTTAAAAAAAAATTCTTGGAATTAAAAATATTTAAAGTTGGTTGGTTATACAAAAATATTATTTTCTAGAAACATGCTAGACAAGTTGGGTATGACTTTCAAAGTACATGTATATATATATATATATTACTATTTACTTAGATAAAAAAGTTTAACTATTACACACTCTATCATTTTTTTGAAACGCTTTATAAAGTCTGTATCTTAAAAGTGAATTTCAAAACTATTTTTAATGAAATTGTTAAAGTGTGGTGACTTTAAAGATATAAAATGCAAAAACAAGCTTACTAAAATAAGTGATACCTAGAGTTTTTCGTAAATAAAGAATTGCAGAAATGTGTTTGCATATGTGATATGCTAGTTAAAAGAATGTGCTTTTGAATTTCTTGAATATATTAGAAATGTTTGAAAATTTTTGAGAAAGTTTTGGGATTTTAAGAAATTATGTTAACTGTGATTAAAAGAGAATTGACAAATTCTATTGTGAGTAAAAATTTCTGATTGAAGTTAATAATATTGAGTTGAGTTTATGACTCATTACTTGATTTGTGTTGAACTCAAGCATCATTGTGTTAGCATAAATGATGGTGTTTGAAAATAGTTTATTTATGGGTATGTATTGAGAGTTGTTAAACTCTTCCCATTATATTTTCAAAATGACTACTTGGAGTTCATGTTTGGTTTACTTATGGCTAAGTTGAGACCTTATTATGAACGAGTGTAGTATTCTTATATGCTCTAGATTTTTGTTTACATATTTTCAAAAATATCTTCAAACAGTTTTTCAATTTAAAAATGAAATGAGGTTTGATAGGAGACATGCATTGCCGCATAAATAACCTATTCTATTGAAACCTTATTTCTAGGGTATTATAGTATTGTTGTTGATTTTACATACATACTGGATATCAAGTCATTTCTATATGACTTTCCCTTGTAACAAAGACTTAGAAAGTATTTGGAGGAGATTGATGTTTTGGGATTATTATTATAATTCTGTATTTTGTAGAGGACTTATATAGTCCTTGGATTGAAATATGGTATAAATGATTGTGTGGATACTTGCATTTTATATGCATGGATACTTATACTATGAACTCCTCTATTGGAATTATTCAATCTGTCGTGATTCTAGTCTTGTCTTTGACTAGATATGTTTAGTAAACTCGGTTGCTTCATACTGGTGTTTATTGGAATAAATTTCCAGAAAATATTTTCAAGAATACCATAGTTTTGTAAAATCAAGAAACACAGCGGAATTAGTTATTTAAAATTTTTCTTTTTACAAAATATTTTGGATCATGGCTTAACATAAATTAACTCTTAATCTAGACAAGAATAATATCCAGATTCACTCCACAACCTTCTTATCTTCCTATCTATTCTTGAAAGCCGTTTGATTGATCCGATGAGTGGTCATCTTCTTAATTCCCAACAAAGAGATTCATAGACAAACAAGAAGACAATCTTCTTGAAACGATTTCTCCGGGTTGACCAAAAACACCAGGGATGGAATCCCTAGTGTTGGCTGATTTTCTACTCTCCCTTTCTCTCTGTTATGCGTGTGACACTTTCTTCTCAAGGGGGTATTTCCCGTGTAACACTTGTGTCTGGTTACTAGAGAATTTTTCTCTTAACTATAGAGAGATTAGTAAATCCTAATGGGCTTATTAAGTTTGTTGGGCTCAACTGATCATCAAATGACTATTGAGCTTTAATTTGAGCTAGACAGGGAACCATATGGATCTATAAAGCCCAAGCTCTAATGAACCACATACCCACTATCATAATTAACTCTTAATTATGATTAGGGCTTGTCCATTAATATTGGAGCATACCACTATAAGCCCAATATTGTACTCTTGGACAAAATGTAATTTATTTTTCTATGAAGCTTATTAACAATTAATTAGCTTGATCTATTTAGTATATACTATACCTATAAACATACCCCTAATGCAATGCCGTACTAGTAGAGTGAAATTATCGTATTACCCCTCTAGTACATATTTACCTTTGAGTTGCCATTTTTCATCTAATGGATAATAGTTGACTATGATGTTTATATCTGCTTATACCAACATAGTTAAATTCACATAGTGAATACCAGGGCCTTGGTTTATATTATCCAAGTACTTGAAAAAACTCAAAGTGACATCATATGCATGGTGTCCATCATGAAAAACGTTCTACATATTTTATATACCTTATCTTCCAAGATACAAGAGTTCGAACCATAAATCGGAACTAGTCTTTTAGTAACTCAAAAAGACAAAATACATGAAAATATTTTCGTTAATCACTAGGATTAAGGTCTTCTACAATAGTGCTAGATTAGTAAAATTAGAAATTTGAGTTACGATACTTAACCTCAAATTCTAATTCACTAGGTCTTGTTATAACTTTCTTATAACACACTAGTATTTCTATCCGAAGACTCACTTCGATAATTAGAGACTTCATTAATTAAATAGAAAACAATACATTCTATGGCATAGTAAAGTATTCCAGCTTCAATATGCAGAATACGAACAATTTAATTTAGACATAATGAAATAAAGAATATAATGTCTCCCACATATGAACTCATCATACGAATAATTCTTTATTATTCATTTCATGTCTTGGAATCTTTTGGATGTTTACATAAGATAAACATACACATCACATGTATATCAATGGGACATAAAAAAAAATAGAAATTCATAACATAGAATTTATTAATAACAAATAGATACTAAATAATCCAATAAATATTGTTTATAATGTCTAAATAATAAACTGCTTTATAGGACATTATTCCAACACTTCATACTCATCCTAAGGAATTGTAAATGACTCATGTCGTTATATCCTTATTACGGTTTCTAACTTTTGAACTTGTCTATCTTATGTGGTATAACATAAGAGTATTGATTTCATTTGGGATCTTTTTAAAGTTTTTGAACTCAGTGATTGTTTAGGACTAGGTTATAGATAAAGACAAATAGGATTGTTCTGGTGTGATGTTGATTTGATCTGATCTAATCAGGGGGACGATATCACTTGTAATCGGTATTTGGTTTACTACTCTAATTGGTGCCTAACAATTAGTATTCAGGTTATAGAAGTCTTGCTTTATTCATTCTCAGTATTGATCATTGTTACAACTCGTGTTCTGTGTACCGACTTAAGGATGTCATTCTTATGTGTTGATATTCTTGTATTTATTGATGGATCATCTTAATAACTTTGTGTACTTATTTACCTTATTTCTTATATAGTATCAAGTTGTTCCAACACTTGGTGGTAGGTGTATGTTTCATGTTCCTTGTATAACTAGTATTTGATTCGATTCTCCTACACCCTATTTTGATTGCTCACTATCTGATTAACTATTATCTCCAAAAAAAAAAAAATCTCCCGTACTCCTTGTTCTGTATTTGAATTTTGGAATGAAATTCTTTTAAGGGAGAGAGAATGTAAAATCCTAATTTTTATGAGAGAAAAAATGTAATTTTATGGGCCAATGGAAATCCCGTTGTTTTGAATTTTTGGGTCTTAAATAAAGTTTTGACTGAGATGTATGTGGACACAATCAAGACTAGATACATTTGGGTCAAAATGTAAATAATTTTTGAAGAGGAGAGACTAAAGTGAAAAGAATGTTTAAAAATTGTGGCTAAAGTGGAATTTTGAGAGCATTTACGGTCTAATCAGGTGATCCACGTGTCTCACTACCAATAGTTTTTAAAAATTGGTAATAAAACCCCAAACTCTCTCTCTCTCTCTCTCTCTCTCTCTCTCTCTCTCTTTTCTCCCACACATCCTTCTTCTTCTTCTGCACCCTTCCCCTTGCGCAGCCCACCACTGGCCACTGGTAATGACTCAAGCCCAGACTCTGGCCGGTGTACCTCCCCCATGGCCAAATGCAGCTTCATCACCGGTCAACAGAGCCTATCACGCCTTCTAGCTGCGGCTAAGCTGCTACGTTTCACAGTTGTTTTTTCATCGTTTACTACCATTAGCTGCCACCCACCACCACCAAATTGAAGCCCAAGCTTCTTCCTACCTGGTTGACTCTCCATAGTCGCCAATTTCTGGCTAAGAAGCTCCGGTGAGCTCCTAAAACTTTTTATGTCATTTTAGTCTCAAAAAGTGGTATTTGTATAATTATTTTTGCTATGTCAATCCAGTACTCATGACACTTTAGAGGATGAAAATATGGTTTAAGATAATATGAATAGTGGTAGATTTGTAGAAAATGGATGAAAGAATTGGGAGAAAAACTGATAGGAAATTTGTGGCATTTCTCTAAATATTTTTCAAATGTGATATTTTTATTATTTTTGGATTCTAGAGCTTAATTAATGTTCGGGACCTCGAAATTGAGTTCTGACTTCAAAGTGACACAAAAATCGAGAAAATAGTTCTTTAATTCTATCGTTTTGCATGCTACAAGGTGGTCGCGCACTGATACCCGTTTTCAACAAACTTTATATCTAACCCAATGTTTTTGAGTGCTCTGAATTCAATTGTGTCATCTATTTCTCAATCTGAGGTTCCATTTAGAAATTTACTTTTTCAAGTGAACGTGTTGGGATTCAGAATCGATCGTTTGATTAACCAGGTAACCAATTGAGGATATTTCTAGCATTGATAGCTCGGTATTACTACTATTTGGAGGTAGGGGAATCAATTACCTTATTTTCTTTTATTCTTAATAAAATTGGAATATTTAGTGAAAAGTGAAATTTCGTGAATTTATTTTATTAAATTGTTTTGAATGGTTATTTTTGAGAATTATGAATTTGTGAAATATTGTAGACTGCTCTGGATATTTTATATTTGATTTGGTACAAGTTTTATTTTATGTTTGTTTGATTTGGTACTATTAGACTTTAAAATACAAAGTATATTTTTATTTAAAAATCAGAGCATGTCTAAGATATTATTGTATAGTTGCTTTACTACTCATTGTATCATACATACCGTAGGATCAAACATGAGGTCCATCTTAGATATTGCGGTGTTTAGTGGGCGGCCATTATTCTTACTCTCAGTGAGAGCTCGTAAACACATGTAGGGTTTCTGATTTCCCCATTCAGTAGGTGTAGGCGTTCAGTTACCCTTTCAGTTCGGTAGGCATAGAAACGTGGGTGTCCCTCCGGTTTTCTGGGATTAGAATTCAGGTAGAGAGTACTCAGTACATATAGTACGAGTTATTCTAGTTCGTGATGAGAGGATGTGAGCTTATAGGATTGTTTGATTTGTGATATGTGCACTATAGATTATTTATTTGGTTTTTTGTATAGTTTGAATATGATTTCTGTCGATGATTTCAATTTCCTTTTGATAAGATATTTTGTAAACTATTTTCAGAACAACTAACCGTACAGAGAATTTAGAAATGAATGCTTTTCCAAAAAGGTAATTGGTTATTCTACTGGACATTTCATGCTCAACCTCCTACTTTCAGGTATTCGTATAATTGAGATAGTAATCCCAGATGCCAAACAAGCTCCGTCACTTGTACTTACTTTACCACTCTTTTTTCCCTGATTAGTGTCCATTCTTTGTTGATTTCTTTTCCGAATCAAATTATTTAGCCGAGGTCAATAAATTACTAAATAGATATATGAGGATGAATTTCTTATTAATTTGAGAGCTTGAATTACAAGTGTTTTCATGTAAATTGTTTTGGACATTTATCTAAGGAATTCTGTTGAAAACAATTTATTAAAGTTTATGATTTCTTAATAAGTTTCTAAATGAGATAGTTAAAAATTCTCTTAAAATTTGATGGATATTTTTTTAAGTATTTAAAATTAATGTTAGTTTTAATAATTATAACATTTATAATGATTTAAAGACTAAAATGAAATTATCGAATACCTGATTTCTTGTAAATTTTGTAAAATTAATATTTTATTTTATTTTTGCTTAAAATTACTAAAAATCACGTCCGTGAATTTTAGGTCGTGATAACCCCTACTGCTATAAGTTTGTTTTACATAAGAATTTTCTCTTGTAATAATATTTGAGTGAGTAATAAAACTTATTTTATTTCCAATAACTACTACTATATACCTATTTACCTACTATATACTATCTCATTATTTGAATTGACCGCTATATAATAAAAGAATAAAATTAACAACTCAATGGAATTGTATTCCGAGGATGCTAAACTAAAATTTCCAATCAGTAACTTCAAGCTTTTTTAAAACTATACTCCAGTAAACCAATTCGATTATGTATTATAATATCCGCTACCTCTACAGCTACATCGATCACCAAATCACTACTCATTCCCAAGAAAAGCAACAAACAAAACCGCTAGCATAAAGAAATACACACATAAAAAGCTATATATGTATTTAGATCAGTACTCCTCGTTGGTCAAGTCGGCGAACCGGTTCAGATCGGGCTTGATGCTCAGGATCCGGGCATTATGGTCATCGATGAAACGGAGAATATCCTTAAAGACATAATGCAAAATTCTAATTCGCAAAATCAGAAATCCGAAACGTAGAACGAACACTAGATCTAGAAATTATTCCAAAAAAAACTAACAAAATATCACCAAAAAAAGCAGCAGAATATCACAAAAAATAAACAAAAAAAAAAAAGAATGAAAAAACCTTGACAAAATGATGCAGGCCTTGAGGACCATCTCATAATCCAAATAAAAATTATCGAGGAAAGAGAACTTGCAGTTCATGCTGGGTGTTGCTGTGCTTCCTGGCCTTCACGAGCTTGCATCGGTGGTAGAAAGAGATGTTAGAAAAATGGGTTAAGGAAATAATTTGGGCTTGGTTTGGGCTTGGAAGCCCAAGTGGATTTTAAAGATTGAATTTGTTATAAAACCCATTTTCATGAACCATTTTGAAGCTAAAAATTGAGTGGGATCCACATCTTGTTGATGAAAGATTTTAGTGAATTCTTGTTCTCCTCTGCGAGGACATCGATTTCGTATATTCATACGCTCAAAATGGTGCACGGATGAATGAGAAATTGTTGCTCAAAAGTGTACCATTGAAATAGAAAATGAAAGGAAAATATTATAGTCCTACATTGGTGGGAAATGCATGGTGCAAGTGGTTTATATAGAACTTGTTTTGTGATGGTGGTAAGAATAACAACCACAGATGCTCTCTCAGGCGCGCACATGGGGGTGCAAATCTTCGGAGTTGGGCCTGAATTTGCATGCGCTCGTGTGTGCCCGCACCTGTGGACACAAATGCCGGGCCGAAACTTGGACCATAGTAAGCCCAACTTTTTATTGGTTGCTGGAAAACGTTTTGATATTAATGAAAATCTTTCTGGTTTTTGTACCAAGTCTCTCCTTGGAGACTATAAAAGGTGAGCTTCCCCTCCTCATTTCATACACCAAAACAAAAAACAGAAGCCTTCTTCTCTCTGCCATTCTCTCTCAAGTGTTCTTGAGTTCCTCAGTTTTTCTAGTTAGAGCTTTTCGAGTGTCTAGAAATTTTGAGGTCAAACCTATCTAGTTCGTAGAGTGGAGGTGTTGGTACTTCACCTGCTGCTCTTCGTCGTTGTATCCTGGAAGACTGACGCTTACAAAATCCTTAAGCATCCTGGTGGAGGGAGCGAATCAGTTTTAAGGACTCTGTATGGAACACAGGCCTCGACGGTTAACAATCCTTTGTTTTGAAGTGCTGCCGAAATTGTACTCAAAGTTGGAGCATAATATTTTGGTAACATTATTTATTTAAAAAATTTTTTTTGTAACCTTATATATTGCATGTTACAACTGCAGTGATAATCTTAAAACTGACTAGTTGCTTTATATAAGGTTTTTGCTAGGTTGCATGTCAGAATTTATTTTATTAAATTCTTTATGCTAGGTTGCATGTTAAAATTTATTTGTTAAATTCTTTATGCTCATATCTGCAATATATATAATTCTAGTTGTTTGAATAAATATATTGCTCTGCTGCTTTGTTATTACTATTATTCTTGGTGTGGAATTCTTGTGGAGGAGAATTTGTGTTATGTCTAAGGAGACCGGGTTTGAAGAGGAAGCAACTGTGACCCCTCCACATCTTTCTTGGGAGTTTCTTTGAAATTCTGTCTAGGAGGCGGGATTTTAAGTGGGACCTATTTGTGAACCCTCCGGCCTTTCCTGGGAACAAATTTATACTGAAATTAATAATCTTTGATTGATTAATTTCAGAGATGGCAAATAACAATGTTGATATTGTCAATGCCGAGAACATGGCTAGTTCTAAACAGCCTGCTGTGGCATCTGCAGTGACAGTGCCAGTCCCTGCTATGACTCGAGTGTCAAACCCTCTTGTGACTCTAATGATACCAGCAGGGCCCCATGGAGAGAAGCCTGAGAAGTTCAATGAGATGAACTACAAAATGTGGCAGCAAAAAATGCTATTTTATCTGACCACATTGAACCTTGCAAGGTTCTTGACTGAAGAGGCTCCAAAAGTCAGAGAAGATGAGCAAGATTTCCAAGTTCTTGCTGCGGTAGATGCTTGGAAACAATCTGACTACCTATGCCGAAACTATGTAATGAATGGTTTGACCGATTCATTATATAGTGTATATCGTAATAAGAAAACGGCAAAGGAACTGTGGGAGTCATTAGACCATAAATATACAACTGAGGATGCTGGTTCCAAGAAATTTGTGGTGGGACGCTTCCTCGATTATAAAATGGTCGACTCAAAAACTGTAATCAGTCAAGTTCAGGAGTTTCAATTGATTCTCCATGAGATTCAGGCAGAAGGGATGGCCCTTTGTGAACCCTTCCAAGTAGCTACTATTATTGAGAAGCTACCCCCTTCATGGAAGGATTTCAAGAGCTACCTAAAACACAAGCGAAAGGCCATGAGCCTTGAAGACCTTGTTATAAGGCTCCGCATTGAAGAAAACAACAGACGTGCTAAAAAGACTAGTATATCTGGGATAAAGGCAAATGTTGTGGAGCATGATCAAGGCTCCAAAGCTAAGAAGAACAAGTCAAAGAAAGGATCCAAACTAGGACCTAAAGGTGGAGTGGGCAAGAAGCAAAAATTTCAAGGAAAATGCTTTAACTGTGACAAGATGGGTCACAGGGCTTCAGATTGCCGACTTCCAAAGAAGAAGAAGAATGAAGCCAACACAGTAGATGGCATCACAAAAGATATAGAAGGCATAAGTCTGTCTGCAGTCGTTTCTGAAGTCAACCTTATTGGGTCCAATCCAAGGGAATGGTGGATTGACACTGGAGCTTCAAGACATGTTTGTTCTGACAAGGGCTTGTTCACAACCTTTGAACCAGTAGAGAATAGGGAGAAGCTCTTCATGGGTAATTCAGCCACGTCTGAAGTACAAGGTCTGGGCAAAGTAGTGCTAAAGATGACCTCTGGGAAGGAACTGACTCTGAATAACGTGATGTACATACCGGATATCCGTAAGAACCTTGTGTCTGGTTCACTTCTGAATAAGCATGGATTCCGTATGGTATTTGAGTCAGATAAATTTGTATTGACCAAAAATGGTCTTTTTGTGGGAAAGGGATATGAATGTGGGGGTATGTTCAAACTAAATGTAATGACTGTAAAGCCTAACATCAATAAAGCTAGTTCTTCTGCTTATTTGATTGAGTCTTCTACTTTATGGCATGGTAGACTAGGACATATTAATTATGATACTATACGTAGATTAATTAACTTAAATTATATTCCTGATTTCCAAATTGATACAAAACATAAGTGTCAAACTTGTGTTGAGGAAAAATTGACAAGGTCATCTTTTCAAACTATTGAAAGAAATACGGAACCCCTTGATTTAGTTCACAGTGATATTTGTGATTTAAAATTAGTACAAACAAAGGGAGGCAATAAGTATTTTATTACTTTTATCGATGATAGCACAAAATATTATTATGTGTATTTGCTAAAATCCAAGGACAAAGCAATAGAGAAGTTTATTCTTTATAAGAGTGAGGTCGAAAATCAACTTAATAAGAAGATTAAGATGATTAGAAGTGATCGTGGTGGAGAGTATGAATCACCTTTTGGTGAATTCTGTGCACAACACGGAATAATACATGAAGTCACTCCGCCTTATTCGCCTCAGTCAAATGGTGTTGCTGAGAGGAAAAATCATACCTTGAAAGAGATGATGAATGCATTGCTGTTAAGTTCTGGGTTGCCTCAGAACATGTAGGGGGAAGCTATTTTAACAGCTAATTACCTTTTAAATAAGGTACCCCGTAAGAAAGAAGAGAAGACACCTTATGAACTGTGAAAAGGTAAAAGCCTTCCTACAAATACTTGCAAGTATGGGGATGTCTTGCTAAGGTATTGGTACCTACGCCTAAAAAGGTGAAAATAGGACCAAAGACAGTAGATTACATTTTCATTGGTTATGCACATAATAGTACTGCTTATCAGTTTCTTGTATATGAGTCACAAATCCCAGACATACACAAGAACACAATAATGGAATCGAGAAATGCATCGTTCTTTGAACATGAATTTCTGTATAAATCCGAGGAAGTACCTAGTACATCTAAACGAACTTATGAGGCTATCATTGAGGATAGCCAGGACCAAGAACAAGTCATTAAAGATGAGCCTAGACGCAGTAAAAGAGCGAGAACTGAAAAATCTTTTGGTCCGAATTTTTTAGTTTACATGTTGGAAAGTGAACCTTAAAGCTTCCAAGAAGCTGTGAGTTCTGTTGAAGGACCTTTGTGGAGAGAGGCTATTAAGGTTGAAATTGATTCCATCTTACAAAACCATACGTGGGAATTAGTGGATCTTCCTCCAGGATGTAAGCCACTTGGTTCAAAATGGATTTTCAAAAGGAAAATGAAAGCAGATGGAACAATTGAAAAATATAAGGCTAGATTGGTTATCAAAGGTTATAGGCAAAAGGAAGGCCTAGATTACTTTGATACTTATTCTCCTATGACAAGAATAAATTCCATAAGGATGATACTTGCGATTGCCACTCTGTGGAATCTTGAAATACACCAAATGGATGTAAAAACAGCTTTTCTTAATGGAGATCTAGATGAAGAAATCTATATGGAACAACCTGAAGGTTTTGTTGCTCCTGGGCAAGAAAAGAAAGTCTGTAAACTGGTCAAGTCTCTGTATGGCTTGAAGCAAGCACCAAAGCAATGGCATGAAAAGTTTGACAGAGTAATGCTTGCTAATGGTTTTAAAATCAACGAATGTGACAAATGTGTCTATGTCAAATACACTGAAAATGGCTACATTATTTTGTGTCTTTATGTTGATGACATGCTCATTGTTGGTAGTAATGATAAGATGATCAAATCTACTAAGAATATGTTGAATTCCAAATTTGACATGAAAGATATGGGTCTAGCTGATGTAATTTTGGGAATTAAAATTACAAGAACGTCTGATGGACTCATACTTAATCAGTCACACTATGTGGACAAAATTTTGGAGAAATTCAACAAAGATGATTCTGGAGTGTCCAGAACTCTGATAGACATGAGTCAACACCTTCTTAAGAATAAAGGTGAGAGTGTTTCTCAAGTAGATTACTCAAGAGTGATTAGTAGTCTGATATACTTGATGAGTTGCACAAGGCCAGATATAGCCTACACAGTCAGTAGACTGAGTAGATATACGAGTAATCCAAGTGCTGAGCATTGGAAAGGAATTGTGAAAGTATTTAGGTACTTACGATATACTCGTAACTACGGACTACACTATAACAGATATCCTGCAGTTTTAGAAGGATACATCGATGCAAATTAGATATCTGATATAAAAGACTCAAAGTCTACTAGTGGGTATGTGTTCACACTAGCTGGAGCAACTGTATCATGGAAATCTTCAAAAAAAACTATTATAGCCCGATCTATGATGGAATTTGAGTTTATAGCTCTAGATAAATGTGGTGAAGAGGCTGAATGGCTACGCCATTTCTTAGAAGATATTCCAGATTGGCCTAAGTCTGTGCCACCAATATCTATACATTGCGACAGTCAATCAGCTATTGGAAGGGTACAGAGTAATATTTATAATGGTAAGTCTAGACATATACGTCGTAGACATAATACCATTAGACAACTACTCTCAATGGGAGTTATTTCTATAGACTATGTGAAGTCTAAGGATAACTTAGCGGATCCGCTAATCAAAGGGTTGAACAGAGAGTTAGTTGACAAATCATCAAGAGGAATGGGACTAAAGCCCATGAAGTAAAAGTCTATACAATGAAAACCCAACCTAGTTGACTGGAGATCCCAAGAACTAGGTTCAAAGGGACAACCTAATTGTAAAGACTTAGTTGGATCACTGTGAGGGTTATTCTCCTATGAGGGTATTACCCTCATGTCCATTCCTGTGATGAAAAGCAGTGATGCCTGTAGGGAATAGGATAAGCAAAGGCTTTTAATGATTCTTATGTGTCGAGAAATCGAGCGGAGTAGTGTGGGTTACTCTTAACTAAGAAATCACCTATGTGAGAGAGAAGTGGGGCAGCTTTAAAGGAGAATTATGAGGGCTTAATTCCTTAGAAACTCTTGCAGAACCAGGAAGAGATGTTCAAGGCCAAAATGAACATAACCGTAAGAATAGGATTTGTTAAGAAAGATTCCTGTGTGAAGTATATTATTGTTTACATGAATGACAGAACAGTTCAAAGACATCGTGTCTACTGATCAGTCAGTAAAGTAAATATACTCTCACGAGGGAAGGTTCAAAGGGTAACACCTACCTATCCTATGCAGGTTTTATTCGTTGAACTCTATCACCTTGTCTAGAGTCTATAGTCTCTCCTTTTACAATTTCGATTCATGTGGGGGATTGTTGGAAAAATAGGTTAAGGAAATAATTTGGGCTTGGCTTGGGCTTGGAAGCCCAAGTGGATTTTAAAGATTAAATTTGTTATAAAATCCATTTTCATGGACCATTTTGAAGCTAAAAATTGAGTGGGATCCACATCTTGTTGATGAAAGATCTTAGTGAATTCTTGTTCTCCTCTGCGAGAACATCGATTTCGTATATTCACACGCTCAAAATGGTGCACGGATGAATGATAAATTGTTGCTCAAAAGTGCACCATTGAAATGGAAAATGAAAGGAAAATATTATAGTCCCACATTGGTGGGAAATGCATGGTGCAAGTGGTTTATATAGAACCTTGTTTTGTGATGGTGGTAAGAATAACAACCACAGATGCTCTCTCAGGCGCGCGCAGGGGGGGTGCAAATCTTCGGGGTTGGGCCTGAATTTGCATGGGCTCGTGTGTGCCTGCACCTGCGGACACGAATGACGGGCCAAAACTTGGACCATAGTAAGCCCAACTTTTTGTTGTGGTCCAATATATTTTTTCTTTCCATTATGAACCAGAATGAACGTTTTGGATGTTACACAGTTTAATGGAAAAAACGTTAGTAACAGAAGCCTTTCTGGTTTCTGGAAAACGTTTAATGGCTGGAAAACATTTTGAGATTAATGAAAATCTTTCTAGTTTTGCTACCAAGTCCCTCCTTGGAGACTATAAAAGATGAGCTTCCCCTCCTCATTCCATACACCAAAACAAAAAACAGAAGCCTTCTTCTTTCTGCCATTCTCTCTCAAGTGTTCTTGAGTTCCTCAATTTTTCTAGCTAGAGCTTTTCGAGTGTCTACAAATTTTGAGTTCAAACCTATCCAGTTCGTAGAGTGGAGGTGTTGGTACTTCACCTGCTGCTCTTCGTCGTTGTATCCTGGGAGACTGACGCTTGCAAAATCCTCAAACATTCTGGTGGAGGGAGCGAATCAGTTTTAAGGACTCTGTGTAGAACACAGGCCTCGACGGTTAACAATCCTTTGTTTTGAAGTGCTGTCGAAATTCTACTCAAAGTTGGAGCATAATATTTTAGTAACATTATTTATTGAAATTTTTTTTTTGTAACCTTATATATTGCATGTTACAACTGCAGTGACAAGAGACTTATTAGGGAGAGTTCAAGAGGAAGAGAGACTCGGGAGAGAATACACCAGGTTTCTAGAGAGAGATGAGTTAAAGACGAGTTAAGCGCAAAAAGAGTCTAAAATTTTAATTGCGCGAAAAATTTTTAATCTGCACACGTTAAAATTTTTAGAATTTAATAGAGGGAGGTAATAATTTTTAGAAGGTGTTATAATTTGATGTTATTAAATGGTAACATTTTTTTTTTCAAAAATAAAATAAAAGACTAATATTGTTGTAAGGGATCATCATACTTTAGCTTTTTTTTTTTTTTTTTCGCCAAAAGAAATTATCACACAGACAAAGCCTTTTTAATTAGCATATTAATACGAGACTAAAAAAAAATTAGTCTATTAATATTAGGTAGGATCACCAGATAAAATATTTCTTCAAATATAAGACATATATGATCACAACAACATTAATATTAATTAATAAAAATTTAATTGCTATACTTTCCATAAAAAATGAGACAAATAGATAATACATTTCACAAGTTTGAACATTTATATGATGAAAATGTAATATGAAAATTTAAAAACTAAATTAAAATTATAGTAGCTAGAAATATATGAATAAGAAGTGCCAAAAATTTATTCCAAATAATATTGTCTAAAGCTACTTAAACAAAAGTAGTTCCAATAAAACAAGAATGAAGAAACCTTTGAAAAAAAATCAAAATTGTTTTTTTTTTTCACAATTTTTTATTATGATTAAAAATAATATTAATAAAAATAGCTCTCCTATCTAAGATATTTTTATTAATATGAACTTTTTAACATTTTAATAATGTTCTAAATAAAGAATAGTAAAGAAGTGTTTCTAGTACTCTTCATAACCAAATAACAAAGGGCGGTGTTTAATACTATTTTATTAACATCTCATCTGTAAAAACCGGGATTTTTGGGAGGATAATTTGGACATTTTACTAATTTTTCGGATATAATAATGGAGAGATTAATTTGCAAAAGTTTTGTGCAGAAGGACTAAATTTTAATTTTTTGGGGATAGAATTGATAGAGATTTGGGAATCGGGGACTATAGTGTAAATTTTTAAAAATTTGCAGTCTCCTACTTATCCCACGTGGGCTCTCTCTCCCACTCACTCTCTCTCTCTTCTCTCCCCTGCTCTCTCCTGTCATTGCTCTCTCTTTGTTCACTCTTGGCCGAAGCACCAAGGGAGGCCATGCCGCCGCCCAGGCCATCATTCAGCCCGCCAACCTCTTGGCACGAACTCGCTGTGCCACCAGGGTGTCCCGCTGCCGGTCCTGTGCAACTGCTGGCCGCTGTTTCGACAGAAAACGTCATTAGAGCTGTTTCAGATTTTTCATCACCGACGACGACTCCGGCCACCATTTAACCTTTAACCGGGCTCATTGGCTTCATTTCGTCGAGAGAAAGCTCAAGGTATATATATCTTAACCCCATATTGCCCGAATCGAAAGTTGCCACTTTTGAAATTTTTTGAGCTTGAGTTGACTTTTTGATTCGGCTTTTGGATCATGTTTTTGTTGTCATTTTTGGATTGTACTCGGAAAATGGGGAAGTTTGATATATATATTTCCTATGTTTGGTGATCGGCACAAAAATCGAAATCGGACGGCTAAGATTTTACCTCGATTTGAATGCCACTATTCCGGTGTGAGCCCGGACCCGAATTGGACAAGTTATATCTAACTTAGCTATTTTGGGTGCTACAAATTCAATAAAGAGGTCCGTTTGTAGATTTGAAGCACCGTTGAGAAGTTATTTTTTCGCAAGAAGATGAACGAGGGCTTAGAATTAGTTCCTGACCCTCTAGATGATCGTCAGTGATGCCTTGAGGATTCAATAGTATTGTATCGCTATTCTTATGAGGTAGAGATTTAGTTATCTTTGTTTAATACAAGACTATGAAAACTTCGAATTTCTGTAATGTTCTTTAGTATTGGCCATTCTCAGATAGCCTTTACCTTATCTTGATTGACTTTGATTCCATCAGAACTTACGACAAAGCCCAAGAAGACTAAGCTATCAGTCATGAAGCTACATTTTTTTATATTGACATACAACTGATTCTTACGAAGTGCATTAAAAACTTCGGTCAAGTATTGTAGATGTTCTTTTCTCATTCTTACCATAGACCAAAATTTCATCAAAATAAATGACGACAAATCTTCTAATGATGGGTTAGAGTACCTGATTCATTAACCTCATAAAAGTACTCGGGTCATTGGATAGAACAAACGACATAACTAACCATCTCCGTAAATTAATCTTAGAAAAGAGCTTTGATCCTCCCAATCTATCAAGCTTATCATCCAATTATGGGATAAGAAATTGATATCGTACCATAATCTTGTTGATAGACTGACTATTAACATCCTCCAACTTCCGTCCTTCTTCAGTATTATGAGTGTAGACACAGCCACAGGGCTCATACTTTCTCTCATCATCCTTTTTTTGAGGAGGTCTTGGACTTGTGTTTGTAGGATCTCATACTCCTCAGGACTCATACGGTAGTGCGGTAAACTCAGTAGACTTGCTCTAGGAACAAGATCAATTTGATGTTGAATATTTCGTAGAGGTGGTAAGTCAGCGGGTAACTCCTCAAGAACGATGTCTTCAAATTCATATAGTAATGTTTGAACTTACACAGGAATATTGGTAGGAGTATATGCCCCTTTAGATACAGAAAAAAAGGTTGGTCCTGGTGGAGGTTGTTTGGTTATTTTACAGCTTTATAAGAGCCAGAGTAATCTTCAAATTATCCTTGTAGAAGTTGTATGTATTGGCTTTGCCATTATGCATAGTGTTTAATTCAAATTGCCATGGTCGACCAAGCAACATATGACAAGCATCCATATCAACAATATCACATACTACCTCATATTTGTATTTACCGATGGAGAAAGGAACTCGACATTGTTGTGTCATTTACTTCCCCGACGTCCTTGATCTAGCCAATGTAATACATGGTAGTATGTGGTTGGGTTGGTAGTTATAACTTGTCCACCATAGTCTTGGATACTATGTTCTTGCTACTCCCATTATTAATGATAAGATCACACACTTGTTGTTCAACGTACAATAAGTCTTGAAGATGTTATATCGTTGCATGTCTTATTCCTTCTTTAGTATATATATCAATCGTCTTATCACTAAGGAAATATCTTCATCTCCGTAAATGACTTCCTCAGGTTCAATTTTATCTATGTACTCCTCATTCTCGACATATGCCTCGTCCTTTTCGACGTTGTCATCATGTGTGGTTAGATTAACGGGTCTATTTTGATGACATTAATTTGAATAATGGCTTGTTTATCCACAACGATAACATTTATTACCTCTCGGGACTATATAAGGGTTGTTAGTGTTGTTTTTGGCTATTTCCCTTTGCGGTCGAGCAGTTGGTTGATTGTGAGAAGGAGTTGGCCTTACTACTTCATCGTGTGCTTCCTTTTGCTCAAATAAGATCTTTGTGATGGTGTAGAGGATTGAGAAATTGTTAATTACAATTTACCTTTTTGTTAAGCTGAGTTTTTTATTTTTAAAGCAAGTTGAATTGCACTAGATAAAGTATTATGAGATTGTTTGAATACCTCGTTTTGTATGTTTGCATGAAGTCCATCAATGAATCTAGAAATCTTTTGACTTTCGGATTCGTGAATGTCCACTTGGGTAGCTAGTCTATGAAACTCGGTTGCGTATTCTTGTACTATCCGGTATGCTTGTCGGCAATATTGATATAGACTAAAAAGTACTTCTTCATAATCTGAAGGTAGGAAGTGCTCGATCATCAGATGTTTCATCCGCCGCCAAGTGTGAACTTTGTTTCTCCCTTGCTGAATACATATCGCTTGTAATTGATTTCACCAAGCTAACACACCTTTTTTGAGTCGATAAGCCACCAATTTGACTTTCATGTGTTCTGGAATACCCCAATAATCAAAGAACTTTTCTATTCAACTAATCAATCAAGGAATTCTTCAATCATGAATAGACTATTAAATTGCAGAATCTCGATCTTCATGTGGTAATTATTTTGCCGAGGTCCTTAATTATTTTCGGGCGTGGCTAGTCCTTCATCTTCTTCACTAGAATCTTTATCTTGAAAAAGTTTATTTCTATGTCGCCTAAAATTTCCAAGAGGATCAATTTCGTCATGTCTTCGTCGTTCATAATTATTGTTTTGTCTCCCAAGAAAGTGTTGAGTCAAATTTTTAAGCATTGTCTATATATTCTACAATTTGCTATCAAGTGTATCTACTGGCTCTTTTGTTGCGAGTTCTTCTATAGCGGGATTTTGATAGCAAGACTCTCCGTCCAACATCTTTTTTTTTTTTAAACTATTTTTTAAACTTTTTACTTTTTTTTTTTTTTTGCTTTTATAGGAAAGAAAATAGTACAAACTCTTAAAAGTAAAGAAAAATAGAGCTATCAAAAATCTAAACAGTAAGAAAAAATAAAGTTTACAAAAATATATATATTACCTTATTAAAAGAATGGAGCAAATTGTCCAAGGAAGAAACCTTGATATATGCCTTTTTTTTTTTTTTTTTTTTTTTTTGGAAACAAAGATAGTGTATGGAAAATTATATGTATATGTGTGGTAAATAATTGTCGCAAGAAGATGATAGTAAGGATTAGATAATGAAAGTGATGATGAAATAAGGATTTTTTTTTTATGGAAATAGTGTAGGGTGATAGGAAATCTCCGCTTGATATAGAGGTAGGCTTTGGTACCAATTAAAGTAACAGATTACTAGATTTCACTCTAACTTGCGTTTTCAAAACGAGAATAGAAATAAATAAAATTCTCAAAGAAAATTTAGAAGAGAAAATTAAGATGTGATTAAAGATTAGATGATTATAACTCTTGCCAATACACTTTAAATAAGCAAATTATTCACCTAACACACTTCAAATAAATAAGCTAAATAACCTAACACATTTTAAATAAATAAGTCTAAAATATTTAATACATAAAAGTACTCTATCAATCAATAAAATATTCATTAGATTAGATTTTAGAATTTTGGGCTTTGACTTTGGATCATTGATGCTTGTGGGCTGCTGCATCACTCACTTCTCAAACTAGGAAAAACATCGTAGTTATATGAACTGGAGACAACAGAGAAGGAGGAAGAAGAAGAAGCAATAGCCATATTTGTAATCCAATATACAAATCGAAACCAGCAAACACTAGATCTCTTTGCAGTTTGTACGTGTTGATGGAGGTTTTATCAACAATAAATTTAGAAAAAATCAAGAGATGTGGCTTGTACGAATTGAGGTAATAATCAAAGAAAATAAGGAGAGAGGGATTTATAGTGGTTCAGCCCCGAAAAAAAATGAGCCTACGTCCACTGTTTTTCCACTATTTTATGAAGAATTATGAACACTCAAGGTTACAACATCTCGTCTGGAGATTAGGAAAAAACTGAAGAGCAATTGGGATACTCCAAACCTGCTTCCCTTCGGAACATTGAGTCTCCTTTATATAGGTAAAGGTAACCCTATGTCCCTAGGATCCTAATTGTATAAACGGGTAACTATACAATTGGGTAACGTAAATTAAGTAACAACATAATTGGATAACTATTCAAAACGGATAACTAGTTGATCATAAATATGAGACTTTTGTTTCCCTTTCCTTGTAGGTTTCCTGTTTGACATAGCATATACTTTTTTTTCCCTTTTCTTGTAGGTTTCCCACCACCTATATAGAAAGAGACGCACATACTTATCCAAAAAGAGACTTCACGGAGAAGGTCGCAGATAACTTATGGAAGAGATCGCACATAATCATCACGGAGGAGGTCGCATATAACCTGTGGAAGAGGTCGCATATAACCATCACGGAGGAGGTCGCATATAACCTGTGGAAGAGGTCGCATATAACCATCACGGAGGAGGTCGAACTTAACCCTTATGCGACCTTAGGATTTTAGACCGCACAATAATTGCCCCCCAGCTCCATTAGTTCTTTAGGACGAAATGGAGCTTCCAATTACCATGCGATCTTAAAAATGTGATGTCATAACCTAAACTTGAGGTCTGAATAGTCAAAGATCCGCCAGATTTCAAATCCCATCTCTCAAGATCATGCGTATCTCTTTTCTGTCAGAACGGTACACGTGTAGCCTTTTCTGAGAAAGAGCGGAATTCGAGGAAGTCTAATGATATCAACTGTCACTCTTTTAAAACCAAATCTTTTCAAATTTTAAACAATCCTGACTTTTCGGATGGAATCAAATCCCGCGCAATCTTCAGCCTTCAGATTTGAAATTCAAACTCCCTGATCTACGGCTGTGATTTAACGGTACCTGGGTTATAAATATCAGAAACCATCCCGTCCTGTTTTATTTCACTGTTTCTATCTCAAAAAACATCAAAACTCCAAAGAATCCTAGCGCCGTTTCATCTCTCAGCTCGCTCAAATCAAGCTTCTTCTCCGACGAAGTTTCGAATCGTCTCAAATCTTCCGCTTCTGAAGAAAGGTCAGTTTATTTCTTCTCTTATTTCTTCTATTCTTGAAAATGATTTCAATCTTTGGGAATAAATACTCATTTCACCGAAGTGAAACGAGAGATTTTTTTTTACACCCCCTTTTTCAGTCCGTAGGGTAGAATTACTAGATATCAATTAGAAATGAACCTATGAATTTATAGGGTCTGATACCCTATTTTATTCCCAATGAACTGCTCGAACATTTATTGATGAATCCATAGACCATTTAGGAATGAGTTTGCTTGCTTAGTACAATTTTAGGATGCATACCCAAAGTGCTAGCATAGTGGAAATCCTCGATGTCTGAATCCTTGCGTATTTCTTTTCAGATGTCTAGTAGTGAGGAATTTAGGGAAGGAAATGCTTTTTCTGGAGAATCTAACTCGAGTGTTAGTTCTATAAACCTTGAAGATTACCTCGAGCCGGAACCTGAGGTAGAAATAACAGGGGTCAGACAGAGTAGTCCTCGAATAGGCGATCTCCCCCAGGATCAGTGGCCCAGACATATCAGGGATGCTCTTGCATTTTCATCTGGCTACCAATACGTAGAAGGGAACTGGTCATGTACCAATATTCGGACGAGCTGCATGTCGAACAAACTCAGAAAAATTGCGAGCAGCTATAAGATCGCCATACCTCTTCACCTACCTATGGAATTCAACCGACCACACACTCCACCACGTGGACTCGCTTCCTTCTTTGAAGCAGTTCTTAAGTGTGGTGTTCATCTCCCACTTCATCCGTATATAAAATCGATCATTGATTACTATGGGGTCGTCCCTTTTCAACTAACCCCTAATACTTATAGATATATGGTAGGTTTGTATATACTGTACCATAAACTAGGTTTAGAAACCCCTTCTCCTGAGGAATTCGCTTGGTTCTACCAAGTGAAATTAAATCCGTCAGATCATGGCTTCTTCTATGCGAGCAAATGGTCGAACCAGGCAATAAAAACGATCTACGGGGTTCGCAACAACATGGAAAAATGGAAAAATCTATTTTTTCATTTTGACTATGCAGCTAACGGCTTCTTTCAGAATCCTGGTAGGTAGTCTTCCAATTTATTGCCTTGTTTCTATGTTTATTCTTATACTGATCGCATTCGAATGTCATCACAGGTAACAGGGATCGACCCGGACTCTCCAGGGAACAGCTCGCAAGGGTATATAAAATCAACGACCTTCCAATTGAGGAATTTAATTGGAAGGTACTAGGTACTTCGAATAACCTGGTCGCTTGCGGTCTGCTTCCGAAGGGTGCCGCATTCCCAGACCCCCCGGTTCTCTCGTCTAGGCCATCGAGTTCGAAGAAGAAGCCAGGGAGAAGGGCGGATTTAGGTGCCTCATCTTCAAGAACTAGAAAACGAAAAGCACCAGCCACACCTCCTCGCTCAGAGCCTTCATCTCCAGAGACAGTGTCACCACCAGCTCCTCAACCAGTTCCACAAGAAGAAAGTAATTATACTTTCATTCTAATTACCCTTATACTATATCTCCTCGCTCACTAACATATCTGTACAGAGATGGTCATCGGTAGCGGCTTGCGAGCACCACCTTCAACTCTCGGGTCCATGGCGAAAACTAAGACACCCGAGAGTACCCCGCCATCAAAAGGGAAGGAGAAGGTCGACTGCTCGAAGAAGAGAAAAGTTGCCTTCGAGGACGTCCCAGCGA
>JXTB01000851.1:13570-30918 GCA_002914805.1 Parasponia andersonii | reverse complement strand
CGACACTCGTCGCATACTTAGAAACAGCGAGATATAGGCATAATTCTTCTCCCGGATTTGGTTTCGACAAGAGTGGAGGGGAACCCAAGTATTTTTTCAATTCTTGGAATGCCTGCTCGCATTTCTCCGTCCACTCGAACCTTTTTGATCCCTTCAACACCTCAAAGAAAGGTTGGCATTTATCAGTTGATCTGGATACAAACCGACTGAGAGCAGCTACTCTTCCTGCTAGGCTTTGCACAAATCTGGGTTTACGAGGAGATTGCATATCAATCAACGCTTGTATCTTCTGAGGATTTGCTTCGATCCCTCGCTGATTGACCATAAAACCCAGAAATTTTCCAGATCCCACTCCAAATGCACACTTCTGGGGATTTAGCTTCATCTGGTATCTTCGGAGGATTTTGAACATCTCATCAAGGTGCTTGATGTGATCTTCAGCTTTCTCTGACTTGACTAGCATATCATCGACGTATACCTCCATTGTCTTGCCAATTTGTTTCGCAAACATCATATTGACAAGACGTTGGTAGGTCGCTCCCGCATTGATAAGTCCGAAGGGCATCTTTTTATAGCAGTATAACCCTCGATCAGTGATGAACGAGGTGTGTTCCTCATCCAGCTCGTATATGGGGATTTGGTTGTATCCTGAATACGCATCCATGAAGCTTAAAAGTTCATGCCCCGACGTCGCATCTACAAGCTGATCAATTCTCGTAAGAGGGAAGCTGTCTTTAGGACATGCCTTGTTGAGATCGGTGAAATCAATACAGGTCCTCCACTTCCCATTAGGTTTTTTCACCAAGACCGGATTTGCAAGCCAGTCAGGGTAAAAAGATTCTCTTATGAACCCAATTTCGAGCAATTTCTCCACCTCTTCCTTTAATGCGACGTAGCGTTCTGGATTCATGGCCCTTCTCTTTTGTCGCACAGGCTTTTTTGATGGATCTATGTTAAGATGGTGGGATATGATCCTTGAATCAATCCCTATCATATCCGAATGCTGCCAAGCAAAGACATCCAAATTAGACTTCAGAAAAGCGATCAATGAAGCTCGCATAAGTCCTTGAACCTCCGTTCCAATCTTCAAAGTTCTGGAAGACAGATCGAATGGTAATTCTTCCAGGTCTTCAACGGGTCCAGTTCTGGCTTCGTCAATTTCTCGAGGATCGAAGTCTTCACTGGTTGTTTCGATTGACGCTTTCAATGACAATTTGACTGACGCTTTATCTGACGATTCGACTGACGCTTTGCTCGCTGCCTCGGCTGACGTTTTGTCCGCTGCCACGACTGACGCTTTGTCCGCTGCCACGACTGACGCTTCGATCGCTTCCTCTGGCAGGTGGACCATCATTGTATAGGACGTCGCATCCTTTGTTGCGAGTTTCAACGAGTTGTTATAGCAAGTCCTCGCATCGTACTGATTTCCTCGCACTTCGCCTATCCCATATTGGGTCAGGAACTTCATTGTCAGATGATAGATCGAGGTGACAGCTCGAAGTTCCCTTAATTTCGGTGTTCCTAGCACATCATTGAAGGCAGATGGGCAATCTACCACCAAAAACTGGGTCATTATTGATGAAACCCTTGGAAAGGTCCCAACGCTGACCATTAGTTCAATCATGCCCATAGGCATCAGGCTGTCACCAGTAAAACCATAGAGGGGAGTGGTGGCTGGCTTCAGGTCACTCTCATTTAACCCCATCTTTTTGAAGGCATCGAAGTATAGGATGTCCACAGCACTTCCATTGTCGACCAATACTCGCCACAACTGTGTGCTTCCACAGTTAATTTTCACGACCAGCGCGTCATTATGCGGATAATGGACTTCTCTTGCATCTTGCTCTGTGAAGGTAATATCCATTTCCGGTACTCGTTGAAGCTTGCGTGGTCACTGATCAAGATGCATGACGTTGGTTAACGGCTACTGTCGAGCTTCTCGCGCATATCTATCCTGTGCTCGCTTGGAATCTCCTCCAACATGCGGTCCTCCAAAAATAGTTCGCACCTCACGCTGAATTTCTGGAGGTCACTGTTGGTCTTCTTCTCGCCTTTCGTCGCTCTTCCTAGTATACTGCCGCAATCGTCCCTCTCTAATCAGCCTTTCAATTTCATCTTTCAGGGCAAAGCAATTATTAGTGTCATGCCCAATATCATTGTGATATCGGCAAAACTTTTTGGGGTCGCGCTTTGCCCTGTCCCTCTTCATTGGTTCTGGTTGTCGGAATCGCTCCTTCTGGTTTGTGACTGCATAGATATGATCTATGGGCGTTTTTAATTCAGTGTGATTATTAAACCTCATGGGAGCTTTTGAAATCTCCTGCCTTTAGGCTGATTCTCATTTGTCTGTTCATTATTCCTCTTGTTTTTCTTATTACCGCTGTTGTTGGTGATGACCGCATCTTTTGCCGCATCTGTCTTTCCTCCTTTTTTAGTCTTTTGAAGATTCTCACGTGAAGATTCTAACCTTAGATGTCGACCAACTCTTCGGTAGAAATCTTCGAGAGTTCTACACTCTCGCTCAAGCAATTCCTCCCAGAGTTTTGTTTCTGGTCGCACCCCAGCCATCATAAGAGTAAGAACTCCTCCTTCAGGTAGGTTGTTGACCTTCGCTAGCTCTGAAGTGAACCGATTGAGATAAGACCATAGAGTCTCCTCTGGACCTTACCGGATTGCAGACAAACTAACAAGCAGAACAGTGAAATTCTTTGCGGCCTGGAACTGTCTTAAGAACGCCGTCTGTAATTATTGCCAGGACGAAATTGAACTAGATTTTAGTCCTCGAAACCACTTCTTCGCTGCTCCTGAGAGTGTTACAGCGAAACATCTGCAGCGTGCATGATCATTAACCCGATGAAGTTCCATCAAGTCACTGAAGTGATCCATATGGTCCTGTGGATCAGTCTTCCCATCAAAGGTGTTAATGGTGGGAAGTTTGAATCTAGTAGGAAGGGTTGCAGCTCGAACCTCCTCGCTGAATGGCGACTGACGATACCCATCAGTGAGCTCATCATCCCAGCCAGCAAGTGCATCTAATGCGATCCTTAAATTGTGAACATCGACGTTTAGAGGGAAAGCATCATTCCTTGCTGGTGGTAAAAGCGACCTTCGTTCGTTATCCTGTTTCAGAGTGGGTTGGTCAGGTAAATTTTTCTGCGACCTATGAGAGGAATCCAGTGACGTAGTGCGACGAGACCGGCTTTGGTCGTTGTGATGTGATACAGATCGATCATGACCACGTCGTCGCTCCAAATACTGTCTTAGGTCTGCAGGATCTCGTCTTGACTCCCTGCTGATTCTTTCGAAGACGCTTCTCGATGGTCGTCCTTATTTGCCACTCAAGTGATCCTGGCTATTAGTGGATTTACGAGAAGGTTGTTTACGATCACGGTTCGTACTTGAACTCTCCATACCAGATTCCGGTGGCAAGTTTGCAACCTTGCCTTTCCCTTTGGAGATGCGATCTTCATGACGCTCCTGCTGAGTTCTTGGTTGGCCGCGTGTTCTCGTCTCGAGGATCTGTATTCCCTTCTCAGGTAATTGAGCAGGATGTTCTTTGGGACGTTCATGTTGTGGTGGGGTCACCATCTGTCCTTCAGCAAGTCGTCGCAGGGTGTCATTGATCTGGTTAGTGACTTGCTGAAGGTTCACGAGCGTTTCCTCCATACGATCCTGTCTCTGGGAAAGGTTCTTCGTTACCGTCATAGTAGGCTGATCCGGAGCAGGGGCTGCTTGTGTAGCAGCAGTACTTTGAGGTTAGTTTTGGCTAGTTCCGGTGACTCTGGTAGTGTTTCTAGCGTTTGCCATTATTGAAAAAGTGGAATTTGACAAATTTTTCTGCCGGAATAGCCCTCCTTCTAGCGCCAATTGTTGATGGAGGTTTTATCAACAATAAATTTAGAAAAAATCAAGAGATGTGGCTTGTGCGAATTGAGGTAATAATCAAAGCAAATAAGGAGAGATGGATTTATAGTGGTTCAGCCCCGAAAAAGATGAGCCTACGTCCACTGTTTTTCCACTATTTTATGAAGAATTATGAACACTCAAGGTTACAACGTCTCGTCTGGAGATTAGGAAAAAACTGAAGAGCAATTGGGATACTCCAAACCTGCTTCCCTTCGGAACATTGAGTCCCCTTTATATAGGTAAAGGTAACCCTATGTCCCTAGGATCCTAATTGTATAAACGGGTAATTATACAATTGGGTAACGTAAATTAAGTAACAACATAATTGGATAACTATTCAAAACGGATAACTAGTTGATCATAAATAGGAGACTTCTGTTTCCTTTTCCTTGTAGGTTTCCTGTTTGACATAGCATATACTTCTTTTTCCCTTTTCTTGTAAGTTTCCCATTACCTATACAGAAAGAGACGTACATACTTATCCAAAAAGAGACTTCACGGAGAAGGTCGCAGATAACTTATGGAAGAGATCGCACATAATCATCACGGAGGAGGTCGCATATAACCTGTGGAAGAGGTCGCATATAATCATCACGGAGGAGGTCGCATATAACCTGTGGAAGAGGTCGCATATAACCATCACGGAAGAGGTCGAACTTAACCCTTATGCGACCTTAGGATTTTAGACCGCACAACAGTACGTATCGGAACGAATTAAGATCTTTTATGTAAGATTCACAATATAAGCATAAGTAGAATTATTAATTATAGACGATCGACTTGTAAACTAAGCCAAAGACTTCCCTAGTACAGAAGTACCATAAGAAAATTTAGTGGAAGGAAAGAAAAAGAAGATGAGCTGTTGAAGTCACGAGGAAAGTTATTAATATTCCATCAATAGTATTGGTAGGGTAGAACACCCATGTGATGGGTGTACTATTGTTTTTGAAGAATGACATGACTCCTGCTGGACAATTTTTTATCATTTAATTAGATAAGAGCATAAGATCACACGCTTCTTTCTCCGTTGACTTTAGAAATACTGCATTGATGTATTATTTATGACAATGTTACATAGCATTTCGTCAACCGAAGTGTTCACATCGTTAAGCAGGGAGGTGGGACCGAGTGGGGCAGAATTGTTTTCTCATGTTTAAGATTTACATATAATTTTTTTTTTTGTAAGATTCATAAATAAAGTTTTAAACATAACTATAATCTTTTATACTAAAAAATTCAGTCAATTAGGAAATCACTACTCTATCCTTTATGTTAGCCCCCCAAAAAAAATCGTGGCTACTCAATGTAGAAATTGAAAAAAGAAAAATATTGGAAGAAAAAAAATTTAAAAAAATGGCCTTATAATACCCCAACTCAAATGAATTTCTGGCTCCATCTCATATCAACACCTACTAAAACTATTTCATTAAAAAAAACATATGCAAACATCGTTTTTATTTGTGAAATTCAACAAAAATTCCATAACAATCAATTTCATCATTTTACAATTAACTTGTAATTTTAAAATGGCACTACTTATTTAAATAAAAACTAAAACAAGTAAAAAAAAAATAAAAAAAAAAAAAAAAACACACACACACACTAAGTCATTGTAAAAAAAAAAAATAAAACAAAAGAATAAACCATCCTTAATTATTCATGTTGTTATCTAAGTTGAGTTTGACATTATTAATGTTTGAAGTCTCTAGATTCAAGCAAGAATGGCAAAGTGATTTTTCCAAGTGTGACCGTAAAATGTCGACAAAATTAAAAAATATCCAAAATATTTCTCGAAGTATCCATAATATACATGTCAAAAAACACGGGCTTAAGCCGCAGTCCACTAAAAAATCACGGACAGATTCTCCAACATCTTATGCAGTGGCATTAGTACCATTCTTCGAGAAGCATTATTTCAACGTACACAAAAAGAAAAACAAATTTATAAATAAATTTAAGGGAAAAGGGAACTACCCTTGATATTGAAAGCTCTAACTCAAACGTATTTAAAGGGTAAGGGACAAGTTGTAATTGCGTGGATGACACATATATCTTGATATTGAAGATATTATTCTGTCTATATCAACTTGAAGAATAATAATCAAAGGAATAAGGGTCCAAGTTTGATGCATGCATCATAAGGCAGTAATTTTTCTTAGTTGCACCGAAGTTGATTGTAAATTTAGAGCTGAAACAGTCCTTTCTTACAACAAGCTTAACATTTATGTGTATATGTTCAAAACACACTAACTCTTAGCAGTGAACAATTTTACGAGTAGAACATGTAACGCTGGTTATGCAAACCAGAACAGGTAAACTTTAATTAAAAATATCAACCATAATAACAAAAATGCATCGAGATATCAAAGACACTAGCTGAAAATGACCATAAATCCCGGACGCCAATTTGGAAAAGAATTATAGCGGGTAAAGGATGAACGAGCATCATATTAGGGGTGAGAACAAAAACATAGTCCCCCCATTTTGATAAATAGAGTAGGCTTAGAGCCCATCAAGGAAAGCTGCAAAACATTTCAACAATGAAACCAAAGAATGAAAAACTAGCGGACATTTGTTACATTCAATCAAGGCTCCAAAATAAGAAGAGTCGTGTACATAAGATCTAGAATTCGTGATATCTTGCCATAAATCCTGGAAAATGCATCAGCTAATTCGGTATTCAATTTTCCTTCCTCACTTTCCACTCCGTAACACCGAAGGCAGAAATACCACCACTATAGTATATTTATTAAAAAAAAAAAAAAAAAGAAACAGATTGCATAAAAACCAGAAAAGAAGGCAAGGTTTTTGAAGTGGTCAGTTTAAACTTTAATACGCATAAAACAAAGCTAAACAAGGCATTCCTAAGTGAAAACAAAAATGAAATATCGTGGAGACTAAAATCAAATCAATTGTGTGTTGTTGCATTCAATGGTCTTGCAAGTCATAAAGTTGACTATAAGACCATCCTTATGGATTTTTCTTCTCTTTTCGAAAGAAAAAGATAAATCATTCGTTAGAAAGAGAAGAATCCTCCATACTACACCAATTTAAACAAATACATGTGGTTTTTGTAGCAGTCGCGAAATCTAGAATTTGACAAAGTATATGCTGCTAGTCAAGCATGAACTATTTCATTATTAGAATATCAGCTCTAAAATGTCCTCTATGCTATTATTTTGTCTACTCTTGCTATGTGAAAAAAACACTTTATTTACTCTTGGTATGAAAAATTGTGAAGCATGGCCAAGCATGGTAACCAAACAAACCAAGCGATTAGTGCTACAGTTGTCTATTCCAACATTTGGTGCATTTCATCAAACGCTTTGGACACCTCCTCTACAAAATCCTGTTGCAGATATTTCTAAACAAACCAAACTATATACAAGAAAATATAACGGTTTTCAGGAATCATCAGTCAAAGAGCAAAAAGATAATTAACCAGAAACTGAAAATATATATAAAACTGGAATTCTGAAGGACGATGCAAAAAAAAAAAGAGAAAGTAACTAAAGTCAAGATTATTAAGAGGGATTTGTAGAATTAGTCCTTGGACCACCATTAATTTAAGCACTTAAAATCAATCGTCTGCAAAGATCAACCATTAAAGTAATAAGTCAGTAATGTTTATTATAAATTACCAATGTTTATGGACAGAAATGGTAAGCAGCTGCAAATATTGAAACATTTAATTCTCCGCAAATTTGATTCCTCTGCATTAGAATTGATAGGTTCAGTTCCACTTGCTTCAGGCTGGTTAGTCATAACCTCTGGTTCATCGAGTAATTCGGACACAAAGAAGCCATTGTCCTCATTGTTTGAATTGCTAGAACAATCATGGTGTTTGGGGATGATTTCTTTGGAGTATGAAACAATGGACGAAGATGCAATAGTACATTGCTCAGAGAATGGATTTTCACCGAGCCTTTGCAGTTCCATGTTAAAACAACCACGGCACTCATGGATGCTCATTTTTTCAGACTCTGAACCAATGGATAAAGTTAAGTCTTGGCAGATTCCCTCTACATTCGTAGCGTGCTGGGATGTTAAGAATTCTTCCCCTGCTTCTTGGCCATATATCATGTGAATCCCACACCTTTTCACTTTGATATTTTTTTCAGAATCAATATTGATAAGGTAGTCGAATGATGCCTCTACTGCAGGATCAAGATTCATGAGGTACAGCAAGATATTAGGATCGTAGTTACGCCACATGCACACATGATTCGAATTAAGAATCGAGATTCTGTTCCGACTTTCAAAAATGCCACAGTTAAATGAGACGGTAGAGTCATAGTATTCTCCGCCGTAACTTCTTTTGATACATAACTTAGTGGAAATATTAAACTGGTACCTAAGTTCAATAGAACCTTCAAATTCTAGAGCAACACAAGTAGCAAAACCCAGAAAATTTTTATCCAGCCAATCTGGGGGAAGCGTAACAGTTGCGGCAGATCCCTCCCATTGATTGCTAAACCACTTCGGAATATCATGACCTGGATAGCAAGCTAGAGCTGCAGTAGATTGTTTCTGTGGCGTGAAAAAGAGTCATGAATATGTATAATTTATTATAATAATGTATGAAAACTGAAAGCTACGTAGTCACGTACCCATGATGAAATGCTCATTTGATTATAAACTAGAGATGAGAAATAAATCAGTACACTTTCTCGTGCACTCTGCTCCATTTCCAAGCAATTATAAAGTAGAAATTCAAACAATCCAAAACACCCAGATGGTAGTAACTTTGTATTATCAATTGTCTGCAATGATGTGCATTCACCTGCATCAACTCTTCGAATAGAGGGCGGAAGCTCTGGCAAATGTCGAAGGTTCTTGCAACGACTAATGTTGAGGCCGCAAAGGTTGTGAAGTTGTCTAATGTTTGCAGGTATTCTGTCAAAGGTGTTTTCTCTTAGATCTAATTCGGTTAATGAAGTTAAATAGCCGAGCCAACGAGGGATTTCTTGTATATTGCAGTTACCCAAATCTAGTGAAGTTAAATTCAAACCACTAAGTACGGAAGGGAAACATCCAAGTTTCGAACGATTTGAAAGATCACTTAAAGTGGTATTGAAGCGCTCAGTATCGAACTTGAGATTTTCACAATTCCTTGAATCTAGAACACAAAGTACTATTAGATTTTTAATTGGTTGGGGTAACTCTTGGATCCTTGTACCTTCTAAAGACAGATCCTCTAAATGTTCCATAACATGTGAAATTTCTGGTAACAATTTCATTCTTTCGTAAAAGGAGAGATATGACATTTCAACAGACTTCACCTTAACAATGTTGGATGGGACACTCTCTAGTCTACGACACCAATTCAAGTTCAATATTTCTACGTTCCTTGGAATGTTCGGAAGACTCTTGAGGTGTTCACATCCTTCGAGATCCAACAAAACAATATTTTTGAGAGACCCAAATGATGACGGAAGAGCTTCTATGCCAGAATGTGATAAAACTATTTCTCTTATATCCATAGGTATGTTTGGAAGATGACGTAAACTGCGACAAACCCTGAAATTTACAATCTCAAGCTTTGAAGCCTGGGAGAGGTCTGGAAGTTTAATAAGTTCCATTGAATATGAAAGATCAATTTCCTTTAGATTCCCAAGATGCTGTAATAAGACATATGACATGATATTCAGATAATAATAAATAAAATATCAAACCAGGAGTTCTGGAAACATTCTATTTTTTGTTTATTTTCTTGTTGCACATAAAATATTCTAAAAATGATTGGTTATAATATATGTTTAAATATTTTAGTGAAATTAAGGTATCAAATAGTAAGACAAAATAATTTAAAAAAGAGTGAGAGAGTATTCATAGCACTCCTCGTATCAAATACACAATTTTTATCTAATAATGAAAGGAAAAAAGAAAAGAAAAGAAAGATTAAAGTATACCACAATTCCAGCAGAAAGCTCCTTGATCTTACTGTCACGCATGTGAAGTTTGACAAGATTAATTGCCTCAAAATTTGATGGTAGTGATTTCAAAGGGCAGTGAGACCATTTGAGATATCTAAGGGATTGAGGAAGGTAACGAAGACCGTGGGGAACTTTAATAGATCTGGAATTACAGTTTTCACTGGAACTGCTACCAGAAGTCATCTTCAGTATTCTCAAATTACACATATCTTCGAAGACATTAGATCTCAAGCATATATCTTGTGGAATCTTAGAGATGTCGAAGAATATTACTTCCATTATTGGAGTTCCCTGATTTTATGAAAAGAATATATGGATGAGCATACAAAATAGAAAAATCTATAAAATTTAACTACATATAGGTGAAAGTCTAACTTGTTAACCAGAAACGACTTTTTCATCAATGTTTTTTGATTAACAAGTCAAACCTTCGTTTTTTAAAAAGGATACAATAGATATGGCAACTTACTTCATTATTTTTCAGGACACGATAGACATCTTGAGCATTAAATAGCCTGCCAAGTTGTTGAAGCTCTTTAGTTTCCTTGCGAACAATTTTCCAGGCCATTTGTTGTAACAAGTCATGAATATTAAGCTTATTAGGATATTTGATTGTTATAAGAGACTTTTCAATAAGGAAGCTAATCCCTATATGAGAGTCGTCGCCTAGTACTTCCTCTACAAGATCTCTATCCTCCCAATCAAGACAACATGCAATATCAAGGAATATAGCCTTTGTTTCATCGTCTAGCGCGTCATAACTTATTTTCAACACCGCATCAATTTTTTCATCAGGAGCTTTTTCCAGTTTTTTTAGTGTGCTTTTCCATTCTCGTAAGGACCTAGAATGAAGGTGAGAACCCAAAACATGAAGAGCTAATGGGTTTCCTTGAGCATGATCTTGTGCTTTTTGTGATAGCTTTAAAAAATTTGTCGTGGGACAATGTCCCTCAAAGGCTTTGCAACAAAAGAGTTCAAATGCATCCTTAAAATCTAAAGCTTCCACTTCGTATACTGCATCAGCCACTTTGAGCAATTTCTTATCTCTACTGGTTAAAATGATTCTACTTCCAACTCCAAACTGAAGAGTTCCAAGACATTCTAATTGTTTTAGGTCAGTAATATTATCAAGAACGAGAAGCACCTTCTTTCTCCGGCGCAGCCTATCATTTGCAAAGTTGCTATGAACATATTCTTCATTTTTGTCCCCCAATAATTTAGAAAACAACCTATCTCTTAAGTGATGTGGTTCAACTTCACTTACATTTTCAAAAAAGCAACCTTCAAATTGAGAAGAGAATCTCTTGCACACGGTTTCAGCAAGTGTTGTCTTGCCAATACCACCCATGCCCCAAATGCCTATGACAAAAACATTTGAAGAATCGAGACATAACAATGATTCCATTTTCTTGAGATGTTTATCCATTCCAAATAAACCAGTAAGCTCGTCATCGGTACTATTTGAGATACTAGATAATTTCTTAAGAACTTCTTCAACAATTTTCTCTACTAACTTGGACTCTGACTCCAACCTGGCATATACATAAAGAAATATCCGTAGCTTTGCATGAGAGGAAATCATTAGTAATATGAAAAAGTAAAATAGTCAAACAAAATATTGGTAGTAGATTCTTTATAGCAGTAGTTTGCAATTTAGCAGTTTTAATTAAGTTTGCTGGTGAAGGTTGGATAATATTCTGGATTTAAGTCAAAAAGTATGAATGTGAAAATCTGACTTGGAAAATTTAACATTCCACTGATGTCTATCGATGATGTTATTTTAGTCGGGTGGGCAAGTTTCAACTTTCTTGTAACTAATCCATATATACTACATATTAAAAAAGGAAAAGTTCACCAATTATAATTCAAAAGAATAGAAAAAAAATAAAGAAGTCAAAATTAGACTCTCTCTTTTACGGCAACAAATGAAGAAAGATGTCAGGGTGCTCTTCTAACTATGGCTCAAATTAGTTACTCATTTAATACTGTAATTTGAGAATAAATGAAAAACTAGACTTACTCATCTCGTGAATAGCCAGATATGTTGGCCGCAGCTGTCAAAGCATCTCTCCATCTCTTTGTTTTGTCGTCCTTAAAACGCTCCTCAAGTTTGACAAAAGCATTAGCATAGCTCCCCTTCTGATGCCTTACAACCGCTGGATCTACGCCGTAAAACACTGGTAAAACAATATGCTCTCTTTCGTTAATGCATTCGACTATGCGTACTAATTCTTCCAAACACCACCGTGAAGAAGCGTAATTTTCGGAGAAGATGACTATTGAAAGTTTTGACTCCTCAATTGTTGTCAAGAGTGTGGATGAAATCTCTTCTCCTCTCTCAAGATTCTCAGAATCAATGTACGCTTCAATATTCCTCCGCCATAATGCAGCATAAAGGTGGCTCGTAAAGTTCTTACGAGTATCCACACCTCTAAAACTGAGAAAAACATCGTACTTGTACGAGCTGGGGACAACAACAGAAGAAGAAGAAGAAGAAGAAGCAATATCAGCCATGTAATTGAGGCCAATATCTTCTAAACATAACCCATAAACACTTTTCTTTGCTACTTAATTGTATGAACAGAATGAGTTGAGTTCTGTTGATGAGAGATCAAGAATAACATCTTACAACAGGCTTAGAATTAATCACAACCTTGTAACTGAAAGGAAATTTCCTAGAAGGCACAATAAAGAAGACAATTCTTAAAGAGAGAATAAGTTGCTCGTGATAACTGTAAAAGCAAAACAGAGGAATCAAATGCCTGGGCCACCGTTTAGTGAGACTGCCACGACATATGGAGACTTTTTGCCATGGAAATAAATGGTAATACTATTTTTTTTCCTTAGAAAAACTTTACAATCAAAGCAGCTAGCTAGCTAGCTTTATTATTTTCATGTCAATTATATTTAACTCTAAAATAGTCTATGCTCCCCCCTCAAAAAAGAGAAAAGGTCTATTCTCCATATTATAAGTCCTACTTAAAAGAGTCATTATTGTAATTAATACACTCTTAACACTTTTAGAGAAAAAAACAAATAAATGGAGTTTGGTTTATTGTAACGTAAGTCTATACACGACTACAAGCCACAAGGATGTGATCATGTTGATTTGAATCGTGATTAAGCTTCTTGTATTCATATTATATCTCCAGGGAAAATTTCTGCCAAGGTTAGACTTCTGAAAGCAGACAGTAATTGAGTACGTCACATGGAGGCGCCCACTACGTTATGTCATTAATACAATTTATTTAGCTTTTTAATATTATTTTTCATAATAGGGTGTTATTTTTCGTGGTGTAGTGAAGATTATTGACTCTGAATAGCTCCCTAGCGCTCTATGTTCCCTTGGNGTGGCTCGTAAAGTTCTTACGAGTATCCACACCTCTAAAACTGAGAAAAACATCGTACTTGTACGAGCTGGGGACAACAACAGAAGAAGAAGAAGCAGTGGCAGACATCTTTGTCACTATGGCCAGTATCTACTAAACAAAGTCAGAGAAACCCTTATCTTAGCTACTATATATATTTACTTGCATTTACAGAACGAGTTTAGGAGTTCTGTTATAAGAAGTCAATAAGATTAACGTCTCATAAAGGACTAAGTAGAATTAATCTATGACCATGAAAGTTGAGCAATTTAAATGTAGCCTTAGAAAGAAATTTCCGGGAAGGCACAATAAAGAAGACAATTATTAAAGAGACAATACAATGTTGAAGAACATGAAGGTACATTTCCCATGTGATAGTTGTAAAAGCAATGATATTACAAAGACTTGGACCACTGACAGAGCATGCGGAGACTTTTTACGATGTTAACCTTTTCTTTTTTCAAAAAAATCATTTTCTGACTTACTTTAAAAAAAAAAAATCAAAATATTCACATTAAATTAAGCTCCTGAAATCTATTAAATGTCGAATGACCACGGGAATTAGGGGCTCAAGGAAGCAATCAAAGCTGCCTGGCTTTATTATTTTCCTGTCGATTTATCCTAGAAACGTCTATGCTTCATAGTATAAGTCACTCATCACTAATTAAAAGTAAATAGAGTTGAAAATTGTGAATAGTAAACTCTAACCTTGTAAAAAAAAACGATTAATAATTCTAACAACCCGCAAGTCTATACGTGCCCACGAGCCACAAGACTGTGATCACCTGATTAATTTTATATGTCTCCCGGGAAATTTCCTCCAAGGTAAGACTTGGAGGGCAGACATCAATTGAGTACATCATATGGACGAACCCACCACGTCATGTCATATATGCAATTTATCTTTTTTTTTTTTTCGAAAGCTATATCCAATTTATTTAGCTTCCTACTTTTTTCATAATAGGTACATTAGTTGATGGGTGAAAGATAAATTAAATTAATTAAAGAAAAAGAAAACAAACAAAGAGTAGGTAACATTTGATGGACTGAAAGAAAGAAAGAAGAAAAGAAAACTTATGTTGGCCAGAGACGAAGACTTCGGCACTATGAAAGGAAATTGAAATTTTTTTAAGGCGCAATTTGATACCGAATAAGGGGCTACTTTTTGCTTTTCGGTGCAGAATTTGGTGCCAACCCACGCATGAATTAAATGTAGCTTGGAAGTATCAAGCACGACTTAAGAATGGAGGGGAACTATAAACACCTCTCCATCCTCGTCCAAATTGAGAGCAGGCCTAACTTCAAGTAATATAAGGAGTTCTCTCTTCAATATGTCCTTCTATTTTCTCTTGTTTCAAAAATAAAAAAGAAAGTGTTAAGAGAAAGAGGATTGGGTTATAAGAGTGGTTTGGGGTGAGAGTGCTCTTTGGGTGTAATTGAGCTTCGAGTTGTGAGTGATATTTGTTAGTGGTTCTTATAATAATCTTCTCTGTTATAATGAAATTTTGTCGTTGCTCTCCGATCGTAGACATAGGCTATCATATATAGCTGAACAATACTAAACTCTGTCTTATTTGTCTTCATTATTTCATCATATCAGTAGTAGTGGTAATAGAATTACTGATTATGTTATTGTTCACTCATATGTACTGTTTATGTATATATTACTATTTATATATACGGTATTATTCACATAGTTACTATTCTATATCGGTATTTTCGCGCTAACAAACTAGTATCAGATTAGGGTTATGGCTTCTGATAAATTTGATGTGGAAAAGTTTAATGGTGAAAATGATTTTAGTCTATGGCAGGTGAAGATGCGGGCTCTACTAGTACAACAAAGTTTAACAAAAGCTTTGAATGGTTGGGACGTGCTGCCAGCATCTATGTTAGACAACGACAAAGATGAGATTTTGAATAAAGTACACAATGTGATTTTGCTAAGCATAGGAGATGATATTCTGCGGGAAGTTTCCGAAGATATTACTGTAAAATTGTGGTTGAAGCTAGAAAGCTTGTACATGATCAAGTCACTCACTATCTAATTTTATTTGAAGAAAAGATTATATACTCTTCAAATATACGAGGGTAGGCCTATTAAAGAGAAACTGGATAATTTTAATAAAACTATCCTTGACTTGAGAAATATAGATGTCAAAATTAATGATCAAGATCATGCCATTATTTTGTTGTGTTCCTTGCCAAATTCCTATGAGCACTTCATCGATACCATGATGTACGACACCGAAACTTTTACCATTGAGGAGATGAAGGCAGCATTGAACTCGAAAGAGCTGAAGAAAAAGGTAATCGAAAAGCCGATCAGAAAGCTTGACAGATGGTCTAGTCATAAGATGAAGAACAAAAAAGAGAGCTTCCACCAGTAGTAGAAGTAGATCCAGATCTAAAATAGGGTCAAAATCTAAATCTACTAAGCAAAACTATTTTCATTGTCACAGGGAATGGCACTTTTAAGGAGATTGTCCAGAGTGTAAAGGCAAAAAATAAAGGAGAGGAGTTCAGATTCTAGAGTTGTAGCTATAGCAGATGGCTACGATAGTATAGATATTCTTTCAATTTCTATTACAAACTCAGGCGATGAGTAGGTTCTTGAATCAAGGTGCTCATATCACATATGTCCAAACAAGAATTAGTTTACCACTTACCAATCTATAGATAAGGAGAAGGTCTTTATGAAATAATATATCTTATAAGGGTAGTCAGTATTGACACAATATGAATTAAGATATTTGATGGATTTTGTGAGAATGTTGACAGGCGCCAGGCATATTCTAGAATTAAAGAACTTAATTTCCTTAAGTATGCTCGACTCAACCAATTGTAGCTTCAAAGTAGAAGGTGGGGTTACGCGGGTCTCAAAATTTGCTCTAGTTATGATAAAAGGAAAGAAAAAAAAGTGGCTTATACATATTATAGGGAAGTACATGTATCATCAATATTAGATACTGATATCACTAAATTATGGCATATGCAGTTAGGGCATGTCAGTGAGAGGGGGTTTTCTGAGCTCAGTAAGTAGGAGCTACTTTGCGATCACAGAACAGGAAAATTAGACTTTTACGAGCATTAGATATTTAGAAAACAATGTCAGGTGAAGTTTAATACTTCTGTTCACAAGATCAAAGGTATGGTGGATTATATTCATTCGGATCTATAGGGTGCTTCTCGAGTTCCTTCTTATGGTGGTGGTAGATGTACGTTAATCTTTATTGATGATTATTCAATGAAGGTTTGGATATATATTTTAAAACATAAAGATGAAGTCTTTGTCAAGTTCAAGTAGTAGAAAGTCTTGATCGAAAATCAAACTGGGAAGCAGATCAAATGACTGAGAACAGATAATGGCTTAGAATTTTGTGGAGGCGAATTTAATAAGTTCTGTAAGGATCATGGTATTGTAAGACAACATATTATGAAACACACTTCACAATAGAATAGACTCGAAGAACGGATGAATAGAACTATATTGGAGAGAGCAAGGTGTATGATATCTAATGTTGGGCTAACAAGGGAGTTTTGGGCTAAAGCGATCAATAGGACTTATTACTTGAGAAATAGATGCCCATCTTTAGCAATCGGTTTCAAGACTCCTAAAGAAATGTGATCAAGTACTCCTACTAATTATAAAAATTTAAAATTTTTGTTTGTCTTACTTATGCTCGTGTGAACGAAAGAGAATTTGAGTAAGGACAAAGAAGTGTAATTCCCTTGGGTATCATGAAGGAGTAAAAATATACAAGTTATGGGATCTACATACAAGGAAATATATCATTAGCAGAGATATAACTTTTAATGAAGCTGAGATGTTCAAGTCTCAGGTTGAGTCATCACGAGTTAAAGAAAATGGCATTATCAGAAAGAAAGTGGAGCTTGAGTTGGAACCTTCTAAAAAACATCACTAGATCAAGAAGATGAAGAAAAGCAACACCCATTTGAGGAAACAAACATACAACAATTGCAGCATTGTCCGTTAGCTAGAGAGAGGCAAAAGAGAGAGGTAAAATATCCTTCGAGTCTGTCAGTAAGCTCGTCATCGGTACTATTTGAGATACTAGATAATTTCTTAAGAACTTCTTCAACAATTTTCTCTACTAACTTGGACTCTGACTCCAAC
>JXTB01000851.1:0-11745 GCA_002914805.1 Parasponia andersonii | reverse complement strand
GTCGCCAACAAGCATCGACAAAAATTTTTCGATAAAGGGATATTCCCGACACAATACTCGATTCTGTGTATTGCACAATCAAAGTTCAAAAATTGCACAATCTTCTCCCGACAAGTTACACTTGGCGTGTTGCCAAAACTTTAGACTAGTTCGGCCTTTACCGACGCAATTTTCGTCGAGAATGTTGTGACCTTTGCTGACACACTTTCTCATCGGGAAATTCCGATCTTTACCGACGCATTTTCTTATCGGGAAATGCCCTCTTGGCGGTGACCTTTGCCAACGCATTTTGTAGACACGTCGCAAAAAAATACTATAATAAAAAAAATAAAAATGATTTAAAACTAACAAATATTAAAAATTTTAATAAAATTAAATAATAAAAGAGATTAAATAAAAATTATTAAATAATCAAATCTAAATATATTAAATAAAAATAGTATTTAATACAAAATTATTTATAAAAGGTATACAAATTATACAATTAAAAGACACAAATGAAAAAAAACGAACTACTGGGATGGAGGAGGTGGCAATGGCTGGGTCGGAGGCGATAACTAAATGTTCAGGCCGTTATTGCCCAGCTGAGCTATCAGTGACTGAAGTAGCCGCTGTTGATCATTGAGATGATGCTAAGTCTCAGCTTGATGCTCTTCGAGCTTGCGTTGATGCTCTGTATGCTTTTCGGCCAACTGTTGCTTCAAGCTGATGATTGTCTCTGCATGCTCGTGCTGCATAGTGGCAACATTGCTTATGCTAGTAGCCCTGGGACCTCCAACACTCTTCAACCAAGGGAGCGAGCCTACTCCCTTCTGCCACCTCGAACGAGTACCAAGGGACTGAGTCATGATGGCGTACTTGTCAATTGAAATGGGACCCACAATAGACTCAGCTGATAATGCTGGGTCCACTAGGTCCGCGATCTCATGAGCCTGAGCCTGAGCCTGAGCCTGAGCCTGAGCTTGAGTCAGTGCCTCTTCCCTCGAAGCAGTCATCTCAGCCTATCACCAAAAGAAAAGATATGTTAATTTCTAAAAGTATACATTTCTATTAATTGGGAAATAATAAACATAAAGAAATGCTTATATGTTTTTGTTGAGTGTACTCATTCCTCCAGCTATTGTTCTTGAAATGTCTTTCCTCGAAGCAGTCAATTAGACTCATAAGCTCTCTAGTCTTCGGATTACCCTAAAAAATTTATTATTGTTAAGAAATACGTAATTAACAGTCAATATGGTAAAAAATTAAAAATTTGTAAGTTGTTTTATCCCCTTATGTATGTGGCCTACAATGGATAACGACCCTTGATTAGGAGTATATAACTGCTTCGACCTGTTCTCAGAATTTTGAGAAGAAGCTTTCTGGGCAAAAATTAAGTAAAATTGTAGTTATTCAAGTAATAACAAAATAATTAATATTGACTGAAACTTTTGGAAAAATATAGAACCTCAAAATTCTAAGACGTGAAATGGTCGTACAAAATCTCCTAGTGGTCCTCAGGAAAATTTTTGTATGATTTGGCCTTGGTTGTAGCCAAAGCCTCCTTCTCACTGACTGTGATGAAATGCATCTTCATGTTGTTCCTCTAGTCTCTCAAACAGTGCATCATGGACTGTTCGATAGAGTCCATAAAAATAATATTGTCCCAAGGATAGTCAAACTTTCTCTGATTTTCAGTAATTAACAATTAATTAATATACATAATGTGATTTGAATTAAATATTGGATGTAAAAATAAATTAAATTTAAAACACTTACATCTAGTCGCTCAAAAATGAGGTCTAAGTCCTCTTTTTTAACATCCTTCCAAGTAAGAGTGGATATTGGTATCGTGTCTCGAACTAATTTAGCAAGTAAGTTCAAGAACATCTTGCCATGCTTCAAAACTAACTTCCCTGTCCGCTCGTCAGGCTGCACCTTCAACTTGGCAACTTTTGCTCATCTAAGCTCTTTCTCAATTGCAGTCTCTCTCGTCTCTTCCATGACCCTCTTTCCTTTGGGGTCAGATCCATCACTACTCGACCCAGAACTAGGAGGTGCACTACCTGCACTAGACATCCTACAAAGAAAACATTTAGCAAATTTTAGAATTTAATTTTATGCCAACTTAAAATAAACAATGTAGAATTTTCATGAGTACAAAATCACTACAAAAGACCATTTAAACCTCATCATTAGATATGTTATTATTTTCCTCTGAACTTGTATCACTATCAACAATTTCAATCCTTCATCATCATATTCCTCTAGTTTGTCATCCTCAAATTCATCATCATCAACTAGAAAGTCATCTTGCGTGACAACACGAGATTCACGAAGTAATTCATCAATATTGTTGACTTTAGATGGTTCAATATCGTCCCGCTGAAATCTAACATTGTCCAACTCCGGAAGCTCAACCCATAGTTGGGATGTCAAAGAGTTTGCCTCTTGCAAAATAGGGACATAATTCAATGTTGCTGTAGTATCATCATCTTCCATATTTGGAAAGTCCTATATATTTCGGGGTGTGTATTTGTTCACAAGTTTCCACGATGGCCTAAGCTTGTCATCATTAGTATAATATATCAACTCAGCTTGTGATGCAAGTATGAAAGGGTCATTATTGTACCAATAAGCATTGACAAATACACTTGTAAAATGATCATCTTGCTGAATCCATTTTTTCCTCGGATCAGTGTCAAACCATTTGCACCTAAATATCAAAACACTGCAATCTTTTATATATGACAACTCTAATACTTCTTGGAGCACACCATAGAAATAATTTCCATCAGAGCCAGGTACACGAACACCACAATTTTGAGTCTTGTGTCTAACGTCCCGTTTCTCAACTAAAAATTTTACACCATTGACTACACATCCAGGATAAGAGAATGCAGAAAAATTAGATCTGCTGGCCAATGCATATAATTCATCGTTGACCTCATCAGAGTTTCCTGCTCGTAGTTGATTTATCCACACAAAAATTGATGACATGAGACTTCAATTACTTCATTGAAGAAGGAAATTTTGAGAATGAGATAAGATACTAGAATCATACCCGGGTCTTAAACTATGACGGAAACTTAACTTCGTGTTGTTGTTCAAGGTTTGTAACAACTTTAGCCTCCAACTCTCTCATATGCTCACTACATTTATGTAATGTTATATATTAGAGAATTGAAATTAAAAAGTGAACTTTGGGTCATAAGAAGAAAAAAAATTAGATACTTACTTAAGATATTTCTATATTTCGATGCAATTGTTCATCACATACCATTCAACTTTTAATCGATCAGATGGTTGAAGAATTACAATATCGTTTTTATCTAATGGGTGACCAACACACTGAAAAACTAATATTTGTCAGTGCGGATGAGAGTCAACCTCGTCATTGTTTCGATCGGGTCGATTAAATCAAGTCTCAACACCCCGTAAATACATAGAGCAAAATATGAGGGCTTCATTTACGATGTAAGCTTTGACAATAGATCCCTCTGGATGTGCCCAATTTCGAACATATTGCTTGTAACACCCATGGCATGTTCAATAGAATACATCCATCTAAAATGTACAGGACCACCTAGTAGTGCCTCCTCTGGTAAATGGATAATTAAATGAACCATTATATCAAAAAAGGCAGGAGAAAATGTTCTTTCCAACTTAGCCAATATGATGATCACATTCTGCTGAAGCTTTTCTAGATCGGCCACATCAAGTGTTCGTGAGCATAATTATTTGAAGATATAGCATAACTCAATAATAGTCTCACGCATTTCTTTTTTTAAGTAAGGTCGAATCCTAGCAGGTAGTAGACATTGAAACAATACATGACAATCATGTGATTTTAATTCGGATATCTTATCTTCTACTTCACTCACATTTCTTGCTAGGTTGGCTGTAAATCCATCAAGAAATCTGACTGACTTGATGAATTGACAAAATTTCTTTCGCTCCTTAATAATTAATATATAAGAAGCATGTGGTTTCTTCCATCTATTCCCCACTTTGTAAAGATACAACTCTTTACGGATTTTCATATCAGCAAGATCAACCCTAGCCTTATTTATATCCTTAGATTTGCCCTCGATGCTTAATAGAGTTCCTAATATACTATCGTACATATTCTTTTCAATATGCATAACATCTAAATTATGTCTTAATAACAAGTTCCTCCAATACTCAAGCTCGAAAAAAGATGCTCTTTTTGGACCAATTTAGCTCGACTGTAATGCGTTTCCTTTTCAAACCCCCATATTCTTTGTGCTTCCCAGGCAACCTGATTTGCAACTACTCTAAATGTCTCAAGATGTCTTCTCCGAAGTACTTATCAGGCGCCGGCCTCATTTCATGATGACCATTAAACTGTTTACTTTTTTCTCTTACGATCATCCATCGGAAGAACGCATCTATGCCCGATATATGCAACCTTACTTCGAATACCCATAGATGGAGTTTCTTCATTACAAGTTGGACAAGCCTTATACCCCTTAGTGCTCTATCCTGACATCAGGGCATATGCTAGGTAGTCATTGATGGTCCACATTACTGCAGCATGCATACGAAATGTATTGCCATTTACTGTATCTTGAGTTTGTATACCAGTCACCCACAGTTCTTGTAGCTCGTCAATAAGAGGCCTCATAAAGATGTCCATGTCTTTTCTAGGAGCCGTTGGACTAGGAATTAGAAGAGATAGCATCATGGACTCCGATTTCATGCACTTCCAAGGTGGCAGGTTATACGGAATAAGTATAACTGGCCACATGGAATATGTATTGCTCATATTCCCGAAAGGGTTAAATCCATTGGTCGCCAATCCTAACTAGATGTTTCTAGGATCAGAGGCAAATGAAGGATACTTTTGATCAAACTCTTTCCAAGCAACATCATCAACAGGGTGTCTCAACATACCTTTTCCTTTGGCCTCTCTAAATCATGCCATCTCATGTCGTTCGCGGTATGTCGAGAACTATATAACCTCTTTAATCGGGGCGTTAGAGGGAAATAATGCAATACCTTTCTAGGCACTTTTTTTCCCAATTCCCAACGGCTTTCACCACACACTGGACAATGATCTAACTCTGAATTTTCCTTCCAAAATAGTGCATAGTCATACTTACAAACATGAATTGATTCATACCCAAGACCGATATCACGCAACTTTGTTTTCGCCTCGTAGTAAGAGCTAGGTAAATTTATTCTCTCTAGAAATGCTTCAATCAATAGTTTCAGTAACATATCAAACGATTTATTGCTCCACTTGTTAAGTACTTTTAAATACATTAACTTTACTAAAACATTTAGGGCTGAGAACTTGGTACACCCAGGATACAACTCTTTCTCCATCTCCATAAATAAATCACTAAACTTGTATGATTGTTGATCGCTCTCAATTTGAGGAACATCATCCAATTCTTAGTCAATTCTATGACTTGTTCTAGTGATTCCAGCAATATCGGCCAGGAGATCTTGCATCTCATCACCCTACCCATCATTTTCGTCCGCAATAGGATCATAGGTAGTAGGGAATAACTCTTCATGATATGACCATACAATATATGATGGTTGTATGCTCTTCTCAATTAGATGATGTTCTACTGTTAACCGATCTTGAAATTTCCCATTTAAGCACACCATACATGGACATCTTACTTTCCCTTTAGAGTTGACATACTGTTTCGCCCTTTCGGCAAATGCCTTAGCACCTCTTTGAAATTGAGTTGACAAACGGCTCTTAATGCTCATCCAACTCTTGTCTGCATTCATCTTATCTTAAACATATTCAACATAAACATTGAACATGAGAGCGAGTGCGATGCATATATGCATGTGCTTTTATTTGCATGTGTCCTAAATACACTTTATCACTCTATTTCTAAAGAGTAAGGCCCTATCCCATTCAGGATTACTTTGTTATATGGTTTATCATTCACTCAAATATTGTTCTATCCATGTCAAAATTTCGGCAGCATCTCCACATAATTCCCCTAAGTGTGCTACATATATGTACACATCCGGAGAACACAGGGAGATACCATCGGGACTTGACTACAGAACAATATTTATAAGTGAATGATAACACATAATGTGTAATCCCAAACTGTCCAAATGGGACAATTTAAGAATCGATATCGAGATGCATAATCTCTCACCAACTCCTGAATGGGTCTAAAGTAATTTCTTTTATAACTAAAATAATACATGCATGTATTAAAGTCACTATGTGTACAAATGTACACATTATGACAACAACCTCTAACCTAAATGTATGATGATTACAATTGTATAACCTAATTGTGATGATCAAGAACATCCCAAACCAATTCAAGTGTGATGACCATTCTTGTGTTTATGTGCTCTAAGGGTATTTTGGGTATTTCTTATGTTCCAAGGATATTCTTGGTAATTTTCATATCATAGGGGTACTTTTAGTAATTTTATCACTAATTGGAGTATTTTAGCCATTTTATATGTACTAGTAATAATATTCTGCTAATATTATTTCCAATTTAGGTATTTTTAGTATCATATGTGAACTAGGGGTAATTTCGTAATATTGTTACTAATATAGGTATTTTTTATATGTTCTGTGTGGTTGCTGTATTCTTGGTATTTTTTTTCATATTCAAGGGGTATTTTCGGTATCTCATGTGCACTAAGGATATTTTGGATATTTCTTGTATTTGAAGGATAGTATCCGTACTTTCTATGTTATGGGGGTATTTTATTAATTTTAAGACTAATAGGGGTATTTTCGGTATTTTATATTTTGTAAGGGTATTTCGGATATTTCTTGTGTTCTAAGTACATTCTCAGTACTTTATGTGTTATAGGGGTATTTTAGTAATTCAATTAGTCATAGGGGTATTTCGGGTATTTTATTCCTTCGAATATATATTTATTTAATACTTAATAATTATTGACATAACTATTATTTTAATTACAATTATTATTCATACGTATTATTAATTACTTAATTAAATGTTCTTCATAAAAATTTAAGTGCCAAAAAAAAGGGGAACTTGTACTGCTTCTAGAAGACCCTAACCGCTAAGGATCTTCAAGAAGACAGTACAAGTTCTCTTTTTTTTTTTGGTATTCAATATTTTATTACTCATTTAGGTGCACTAAAATGTTGAACACATTTTTTCCAAAGATTATTTTTAATGATGTGCACACACGGCACCAAGTATCAAGAGATGTACACACTCGACACTTGGTTCCATATGTGTGCCAAGTGCACACACGGTACCTAGTACCAAGTGTGTGCATATATGTGCATACACGGTACTTAGTATCAAGTGTGTGCACATCATCACCTATATATATAAAAAAAAAAGTTCAAAAAATTTTACAAACTAAATCACATAATAATAACATATATGAACGATACAAATTGTTGGAAGACATAGCACAATTCAGTAGTAGTCTCACGAATTTCTTTAAATTGATTATTTGGATAATTTGATAACTAGTTGGGTTACTACTTAACAACCTATGTAAAAACTTGTTATGGATTTTTACACGGATACACTATTTTTGCAAAATTAACCAAAGCACCCACTCACAAAATCAACATAATAACATTCACATAATAGTAAAGCATTAATGTGCCAAGCACTTAATGAGCCAACTAGTAATAAGGTAAGCACCCAATTATGATATCAAACAAAATTCCCGATTGGTACATTAATGAGCCAACTAGTAATAAGCTAAGCACCCAATTATGATATCAAACGTTCCTAAGTCAGAATAGTAATGAAAAGTCATTATCTTTATTATACATTCCATGTCCTAACCAAAAAGGAAACAAAACTAATAATTATTCACCACATCCACATATTATGAATTATAGAAACAATCTAATAAAGTTAAAAGAGATATGGCATCCATAATTTCCCAACTCCAAATAAGAGGCAATTTGCAAAATTGAAGAAAACCTTTTTTCCATTAGTATAAAGACATATCAAAGTATAAAATGTATATCAAACTTTGCTTATTTGCAAAATCACATGTTAATTGATCAATTGTCATAATTGATACAAAAGCAATGACACTAACAAATAAGAAGTCACACCCTAAACTGAATTAACAATAACAAAGACAAATCTTTAAAATGTAAAAGGAATCTACATATTAATACAAATCTTTAAAAATAACTACAGGCTGCAATCCTTCTATGTTTCTTAAGCAAATTAATTGTCTTTGAGGGATCTTTCTACCAGTAAAAGTTTCAAAATAATTTATGTAGCAGTAAAATAAATAGACACTTGATAGTACAAATCACTAGAGAAGTTAAAAGCTGAGAGAAACCCTACTAATTACTGGTTGAGATTTGTGGATTCAACTAATGAAGAACAAGTTCAAGAATAGAAAATTATCAAAGATGGATAGAGAATTTTGGGTGTTCATAATTTGGCGAGAATGCTTATATAGCTAGGTATTCATTTATAGAATATGTAGATAAGTTGATGGTGACATGATATTCATAAAAACTGATAGAGTTAGCTGCATTACACTATCAAATTTGGTTTGCTCAATGGTGTAAAAATGAAATCATAAGGTAAAACACATCAAAGACTTGTATAAGACGACTGAAAGATAACAAGGAAATTCATAGCACGCTAATCAAATAGAGGAATATAAAAGTGCAAAGGTGTTACTAGTAACAACATTGAAGTAGGTGCAAAGGTTCCATTTGTTGTCGCATATAGTACGTTGGGCTGAGTCCCTTTTAGTATGGGCCTCGTACTAGGCCAGCTAGATGTATAACGGCTTAGCCCAATAACAAAAAATGCCATTGGTCCAGAAAGCTGGACGAGGCCCACACACATGCAAGTTGAATGCTTCTTGTTTTTGTTTTTTTTTTTGTGTTTATTTTTTATTTTTCCTTTTTCCTTTTTCGATAGTCAAGACTAAAGTTCCCATTATATACAAAATCTCTCCCATCTTCTTTCTCTCTTCTTTTATTTTATCTTGAAGAGCGTAACACATGCATTCTCTCCCTAAGAGAAGATTTTCCCCTTCTCCAAAGCGGGTTCATCTAATTTTTTTTTACGTACCTTTAGTTTAAAATAATTATTCTATTTATAAAGGTAGATGCCCACTTAGAAGTAAATCTATACTACCTAGATAGATAGATCTTTGACTTGGATTACACATTTCATATGGTTACATAAAAGTTCTCAATTATAGACTATGCAGAAGTTGATGGAGGCTCAATTTTTATTGGAGATAACATAAGTTATAGTGTTGTAGGAATGAGTATCATTAAGTTTTAGAAGAAAAACGATGAGAAAGGGTCAATGAATGGTGTTAAACATATTCCAAGAATTTGAAAGAACTTGCTTGATGGATTCTTGAAATTTCTAATGGAAACCAAAGTAATCACAGAAGGTATGAAGCCGGATGGCTTATACAAGTTGCAACGATCAAGATTGTTTGATTCTACTAAGAAGATGATTTTTTTTGAAGTTCAAAACCAGACAAAGAGGGATCTTTTCAAGTTCAAGGTGGCGCTAATGACTCAAAAGTTTCAGGAAGAAAGTAGCAGGGAGAATTTCGTGCTAATGAAAAATTGTGTGAAGTGTTCAGTAGAGTTATCAAGTGACAAGTTCGGAGTGTAAGAGCAACGCGAAATTCGTGGTTAGTATAAAGCTTTTAGCTTGCTCAAATTCCACTACTAATAGTGTCACCCCCTAGGAATATTTAGCTTGCAATATTAGTAGAATTGTTATATACTTAGTGTCGAATTTTATTAAGTTTGCATTTATAAATACTTGAAATTATGTGCATAGTATTATTTTAATGTTAAATTTTATTACGTGAGAAAACCATAGTTAATCCTCATTTTAATTTAGCATTTCTAAGTTAGTTTTCCTTAATAATAAATTGATTTTACAATAATTATATTATGTACATCAATATAACCTAATTAAAAATGTGACATGTTTATGTCACATTAAAATTGTTATATTTTATAACCTAAGGTTAATAGTTGCACCAAAATAGTACCATGCCATAATTTGAATAGCTAGAATTTAAGTATATAAAGAATTAAGTAGATAAATCAATCTAAGGGTGGAAAATAAGTTATAGAAAAAGATAAAAAGTAGTAAAGTTTTACCTTAGGAAGGTAATAACTTTAAATTAGTGGAATAGAAAAGGGAAAATGATAAAGTTAATGGGTAATTCAAAAGGTAGGAAAAAAAGGAAAATCATAATGGAAATGTTCTACAAAGTGGAAGACATAGACAAAACTAATTAGTAACTTTTGTCTCCAAAATAATTCAAAAAGTATAAAAAAGATTGATATAGTGGAGACTTTCTTTGGGAGCTAGTGGTATTAGATTCCAAATAATTAAAAAAGAAGAAATATTAGATACAATCGTAGTGGATGAGTAAAAAAATAAAGTAAAAGGTAAGGTAATGGAGTAGGAAAAGAAGATATATTGACAAATTGATAATAATGATGCTTGGATTATTTAATGGAATGTGAAAGTATGTATTATTAGATACCTTCCATGGATGGCCTATAAATAGATTATTCATTTGGCAATTCAAATCCATGCTTAACCTTTCAAATTACTTAGCCAAAACTATTTTCATATTTCCAATTATTCCTTCTAAAAAAAAAAACTATTTCTACCTCACTTTTTTCCAAATCCACAAGAGATACAATATTTTACCCATCGACTCTAGAAATTTAGAATTATAATCAAGATAAGAGAGTACTTAATTTTGTGGTGGAGATGTAAGAAAGAAGATCCAAACTTGGAAGGTATTTATTCCCTCACCTTGCTTGTTATGTGTTTAAATAGATTATGTAAAAGAATAAATAGGTAATAACATATTTGATCTACTTTAGATATTACATAATTTATATTACATTGAGACTTATTTTGTTGATTTCTTAAGTCTCTAAATATGAATACTTCATAATAATAAATTCTAAATAATAATAATAATAGTAAAATCAAAATGACTAAACACAAAAAAAATGGAAGATTTTTTTAGTGTAAGATCCTAAAATAAAATATGCATGAAAATGAACCACGCTTAATGATTTAGACTCAGATCCTTAAGAACAGATTTTTACCCATTAGAAATGCTTTCCAAAAAAATTAAAGATGTTGCTCAAAAATTGAAAAGACTAAAATGCAAAAATTTTGAGTATTTGGGTCAAAAGTGTAATTTTGACAAAATATGGGTCAAATATGTGAAAAAGTTAATATAAGCAATTTTAAGACTATTTTAAAGTGTAAAAGTAAATAAAGGAAGAATCTTTAACAAAAAAAAAGATATAACTCTATACTTACCATTAGAGGGCATAAATGTTAGAAATCTTAAGATTTTGGGTAGAAATGTAATTATAAAACTTGAAATATTGGGTTAGAAATTTGGTATAAAAATAAATAAATAAATAAAATATTATTTTAGATATCTAATTGGGATAAGAAAAGATTCACTTAAATTTAAGACATTAAATCAATTATAAGAAATAAATAATGTATGCCTCTAATTATATTTTGCCTAAGTTTAGTGATAGGCCTAAAAAGCGCAATCAATATCAAATTATATTTAGTCCAAGTATGATTTTAGATATTAAATTTGTATATCCCTTAGCGTGGTTGACTCAATTATCATGTTATGACCCTTAATTACGAATAAAGAAATTAATCAAGAATAATTCAAATTATTTGATGAAAAGAAATATAATTAAGGAAACTTAATTGATTTAGGATGATATTAATCAAATCA
>JXTB01000850.1:49198-92745 GCA_002914805.1 Parasponia andersonii | reverse complement strand
TTTAAAATAGATTCGCCTCCTCTTGTAAAAATCACTAGGCGACTAAATCCCACCAGAACTCTATCACAGAACTTTATAAAAAATTTAACTAAGAACTAGATCTAGGAATTTTTAATCTATGAACTCAAAAATAGAACTAGAGGAGAGGGAGAGAATTCAAAGAAGTGAAGAGATTACTTCTCAAGGTGTAAATAATATGAAGAACCTAAGCTCCTTTATATAGACTTTAAAAACCAAAAAATTCCATTCTTAGGCTATGTGGGACAAATTTTTCCTTTTACTATTCATAGCATTTTTCAATACTAATGAGTCTACTTTGGGCATTAAATTTTCATTCACCCGATGTCCATTTTAAGCATATGAGTATACGATTTTGAAGTACTCATCGAATAGATCAACAATATACCATGACCCATCAAAACTACTAAGAGGGTCTTACTCAATTATGTGCTCCAAAATGCTTCGTGACAATGGTGTAAAACACCATTTTCCAGCAATCCTCCACATGAATGAAAAATAGGCACACTAATCCTATGCAACCTAATGATAGAGTTCGGTGGGATTCAGTTCACCCGAAGTAGAAGCTTGGTGCTTAGCTTGCTACTTCTGACAGTCGTTGTATCCTGAGAGACGGACGCCTAGCGACCTCTAGTACTACAGGAGGAGGCGAATATATTTTAAGGAAATTGTGTGACACACAAGTCTCGGTTTTATTATTACGGTTTGCGTTTCTTTTCTCTTATTTAATTGTAGCTTTAATATAGTCGCTTTAGCTATAATTATTTTGTTTATAATATAATAAGTTTATTATATTATTGTTAGTATAATAATGTTGTAATTAGTTTAAGTATTTAATTTCTAAATATTTTTTTTATTCCGTTATTTCCTACAAGGTGTAAAACACTATTTTCCAACAATAGACATGGAAGGGTCACAGTTGCTTCCACTTCAAACTCGGTCTCCTTAGACAGAACCTCTCTTCTTTTCCAAGAATTTTTTGACTTTTCAGCCAGTCTATAATAAAATACTAATATTGACTTGACCAGTTTACAGATTTTCTTTTCTTGTCCAGGAGCAACAAAATCTTCAGGTTATTTCATATAGATTTTTTCATCTAGATCTCCATTAAAAAAGGCTGTTTTTACATCTATTTGGTGTACTTCAAGATTCCGCAGAGTGACAATCGCAAGTATCATCCTTATGGAATTTATTCTTGTCACAAGAAAATAAGTATCAAAGTAATTTAGGCCTTTTTTTTTCCTATAACCTTTGATAACTAATCTAGCATTATATTTGTCAATCGTTCCATCTGCTTTCATTTTCCTTTTGAAAATCTATTTCGAACCAAGTGGCTAACATCCTAGAGGAAGATCCACTAGTTCTCATGTATGGTTTTGCAAGATGGAATCAATTTCGCTCTTAATGGCCTCTTTCCACAAAGGTCCCTCAACAAAGCTCATAGCTTCTTGGAAACTTTGAGGTTCACTTTCCAACATGTACACTAAAAAATCCAGACCAAAAGATTTTTTATTTCTCGCTCTTTTATTGCGTCTAGACTCATCTTCATTGACTTGTTCTTAGTCCTAACTATCCTCAGTGATAGCTTCATAAATTCGTTTAGATGTACTAGGTACTTCCTTCGATTTATACGGAAATTCATGTTCAAAAAATGATGCATTTCTCGATTCCATTATTATGTTCTTATGTATGTCTGGGATTCGTCACTCATATACAAGAAACCGATAAGCACTACTATTATGTGCATAACTAATGAAAATGAAATCTACTGTCTTTGGTCCTATTTTTACCTTTTTAGGAGTAGGTACCAATATCTTAGCAAGACATCCATATACTTGTAAGTATTTATAGGAAGCCTTTTTACCTTTCCATAGTTCATAAGGTGTCTTTTCTTCTTTCTTACGTGGTATAGTTTTTTCCCATATGTTCTGAGGTAACCCAGAACTTAACAGCAGCGCATTCATCATCTTTTTCAAGGTATGATTTTTCCTTTCAGCAACACCATTTAACTGAGGCAAATAAGGCGGAGTGACTTCATGTATTATTCCGTGTTGTGCAAAGAATTCATTAAAAGGTGATTTATACTCTCTACCACGGTCACTTCTAACCATCTTAATCTTCTTATTAAGTTGATTTTTGACCTCATTCTCATAGAGAATAAACTTCTCTATTGCTTCGTCCTTGGATTTTAGCAAATATACATAATAATATTTTGTGCTATCATCAACAAAAGTAATAAAATACTTATTGCCTTCTCTTGTTTGTACAAAGTTTAAATCACAAACATGACTGTGAATTAAATTAAGGGGTTCAGTATTTCTTTCAATGGTTTGAAAAGATGACCTTGTCAATTTTTCCTCAACACAAGTTTGACACTTATGTTTTATATCAATTAGGAAATCAGGAATATGATAAAAGTTAATTAATCTACGTATAGTATCATAATTAACATGTCCTAGTCTACCATGCCATAAAGTAGAAGACTCAATCAAATAAGCAGAAGAACGAACTTTATTGATATTGGGCTTTACAGTCATTACATTTAGTTTGAATATATCCCCACATTCATATCCCTTTCCTACAAAAGACTATTTTTGGTCAATATAAATTTATCTGACTCAAATACCATGCGGAATCCGTACTTATTCAGAACTGAACTAGACACAAGGTTCTTACGGATATCCAGTATGTACATCATGTTGTTCAGAGTCAGTTCCTTCTTAGAGGTCATCTTTAGCACCACTTTGCCCTGACCTTGTACTTCAGAGGTGGTTGAATTACCTATGAAGAGCTTCTCCCTATTCTCTACTAGTTCAAAGGTTGTGAATGGGCCCTTGTCAGAACAAATATGTCTTAAAGCTCAAGTGTCAATCCACCATTCCCTTAAATTGGACCCAACAAGGTTGACTTTAGAAATGACTGCAGGCAGACTTATGTCTTCTATATCTTTTGTGATGCCATCCACCACGTTGGCTTCATTCTTCTTCTTCTTTGGAAGTCGGTAATCTGAAGCCTTGTGACCCATCTTGTCAGAGTTAAAGTATTTTCCTTGAAACTTTTGCTTCTTGCCCACTCCACCTTTAGGTCCTAGCTTGGATCCTTTATTTGACTTGTTTTTCTTAGCCTTGGAGCTTTGATCATGCTTCATAATATTTGCCTTTGCCCCAGATGTACTAGTCAAGATTTCTGTCTTTTCAGCACATCTATTGTCTTCTTCAATGCGGAGCCTTATAACAAGGTCTTCAAGGCTCATGGCCTTTCGCTTGTGTTTTAGGTGGCTTTTGAAATCCTTCCATGAAGGGGGTAACTTCTCAATAATAGTAGCTACTTCGAAGGGTTCACAAAGGGCTATCCCCTTAGCTTGAATCTCATGGAGAATCAACTAAAACTCCTGAACTTGACTGATTATAGTTTTTAAGTTGACCATTTTATAATCGAGAAAGCGTTCCACCACAAATTTCTTGGAGCCAGCATCCTCAGTTGTATATTTATGGTCTAGTGACTCCCACAGTTCCTTTGTCATTTCTTTATTACGATATATACTATATAATGAATCGGTCAAACCATTCATTACATAGTTTCGGCATAGGTAGTCAGATTATTTCCAAGTATCCACTACAGCAAGAACTTGGAAATCTTCTTTGACTTTTGGAGCCTCTTCAGTCAAGAACCTCGCAGGGTTCAAAGTGGTCAGATAAAATAGCATTTTTTGCTGCCACATTTTGAAGTTCAACACATTGAACTTCTCAGGCTTCTCTCCATGGTGCGCTGTTGGCTATTGGTACCATTGGAGTCACAAGAGGATTTGACACTTGAGCCACAACAAGAACATGTAGTGGCACTGCAGATACCATAGCAGGCTGTTGAGAACTAATTATGTTCTCGGCATTGACAGCATCAGTATTGTTATTCGTCATATTTGAAATTAATCAATCAAAGAATATTAATTTTAGTATAAATTAGTTCCCAGGAAAGACCGAAGGGTTCATAAACAGGTCTAACTTAAAAACCAGCTTCTTTAGACAGAATTTCAACAAAACTCCCAGGAAATACGTGGAAAGGTAAGAAGGCTTCCTACAAATACTTGCGAGCATGGGGATGTCTTGCTAAGGTATTGGTACCTACTCCTAAAAAGGTGAAAATAGGACCAAAGACAGTAGATTGCATTTTCATTGGTTATGCACATAATAGTAGTACTTATCGGTTTCTTGTATATGAGTCACAAATCCAAGACATACACAAGAACACAATAACGGAATCAAGAAATGCATCATTCTTTGAACATGAAGTTCCGTATAAATCCAAGGAAGTACCTAGTACATCTAAACGAACTTATGAGGCTATCACTAAGGATAGCCAGGACCAAGAACAAGTCATTGAAGATGAGCCTAAACGCAGTAAAAGAGCGAAAACTGAAAAATCTTTTGGTCCGAATTTTTGAGTTTACATGTTGGAAAGTGAACCTCAAAACTTCCAAAAAGCAGTGAGCTCTGTTGAAGGACCTTTGTGGAAAGAGGCTATTAAGAGCGAAATTGATTCCATCTTACAAAACCATACGTGGGAACTAGTGGATCTTCCTCCAGGATGTAAGCCACTTGGTTCGAAATGGATTTTCAAAAGGAAAATGAAAGCAGATGGAACAATTGACAAATATAAGGCTAGATTAGTTATCAAATGTTATAGGCAAAAAGAAGGCATAGACTACTTTGATACTTATTCTCCTGTGACAAAAATAAATTCCATAAGGATGATACTTGTGATTACCAGTCTGCAGAATCTTGAAGTACACCAAATTGATGTAAAAGCAGCCTTTCTTAATGGAGATCTAGATGAAGAAATCTATATGGAACAACCTGAAGGTTTTGTTGCTCCTAGACAAGAAAAGAAAGTCTCTATATGGCTTGAAGCAAGTACCAAAATAATTGCATGAAAAGTTAAACAGAGTAATGCTTGCTAATGGTTTTAAAATCAATGTGTGACAAATGTGTCTATGTCAAAAACACAGAAAATGGCTACGTTATTTTGTATCTTTATGTTGATGACATGCTCATTATTGAGAGTAATGACAAGATGATCAAATCTACTAAGAATATGTTGAACTCCAAATTTGACATGAAAGATATGGGTCTAGCTGATGTAATTTTGGGAATTAAAATTACAAGAACGTCCGATAGACTCATACTTAATCAGTCACATTATGTGGACAAAATTTTGGAGAAATTCAACAAAAATGATTCTGGAGTATCCAGAACTCCGATAGACATGAGTCAACACCTTCATAAGAATAAAGGTGAGAGTGTTTCTCAAGTAGATTACTCAAGAGTGATTGGTAGTCTAATATACTTGATGAGTTGCACAAGACCAGATATAGCCTACACAGTCAGTAGACTGAGTAGATATATGAGTAATCCAAGTGCTGAGTATTGGAAAAGAATTGTAAAAGTACTTAAGTACTTATGATACACTCATAACTACGGACTACACCATAACAGATATCCTACAGTTTTAGAAGGATACAACAATGCAAATTGGATATCTGATATAAAAGACTCAAAGTCTACTAGTGAGTATGTGTTCACACTAGCTGGAGTAGCTGCATCATGGAAATCTTCAAAACAAACTATTATAGCCTGATCTACGATGGAATCTGAGTTTATAGCTCTATATAAATATGGTGAAGTGGCTGAATAGCTACGCCATTTCTTAGAAGATATTCCAGATTAGCCTAAGTCTGTGCCGTCAATATCTATACATTGCGACAGTCAATTGGCTATTGGAAAGGCACAGAGTAACATGTATAATGGTAAGTCTAGACATATATGTCGTAAACATAATACCATTAGGCAACTACTCTCAACGGGAGTTATTTCTATAGACTACGTGAAGTCTAAGGATAATTTAGCGGATCCGCTAACCAAAAGGTTGAACAGAGAGTTAGTTAACAAATCATCAAGAGAAATGGTACTAAAGCCTAGGAAAGAATAAGTTAATACGATGGAAACCCAACCTTGTTGATTAGAGATCCCAAGATCTAGGTTCAAAGAGACAACCTTATTGTAAAGACTTAGTTGGATCACTGTGGGGGTTATCCTCCTGTCCATTCCTATGATGAAAACAATGATATCTGTATCAAGAATGATAAGCTATGCTTTTAATGATTCTTATGCGTCAGAAATCTAAGCGGAGTAATGCGGGTTACTCTTAATTAAGAATCACTTATGTGAGAGAGAAGATGGGCTGCTTCGAAAGGGAATTGTAGAGGCTTAATTCCTTAGAAACTCTCGCAGAACCAGGTGTATGTTCATGGCCAAAACAAACATAAAAGTGAGAACTGAATTATGTCAGGAAGATTCCTGTGTGAGGTATATCATCATTTATACGAACGGCAGAATAGTTCAAAGCCATCACGTCTACTAATCAGCCAATAAAGTAAATATACTTTCACGAGAGAAGGTTCAAAGGTGAACACCTACCTATCCTATGCAGGTTTTGATCATTGAACTCTATCATTAGGTTGCATAGGATTAGTGTGCCTAAATTTCATTCATGGGGGGGATTGTAGAAAAATGGTGTTTTACACCATTGTCACGAAGCATTTTGGAGCACATAATTAAGTAGGAACCTTTTAGTGGTTTTGATGGGTCATGGTAAATTATTCATCTACTCGATGATTTCTTCAAGATCGTATACTCATATGCTCAAAATGGACATTGAGTGAATGAGAATTTGATGCCTAAAATAGACTCATTAGTATTGAAAAATGCTATGAATAGTAAAAGGAAAAATTTGTCTCACATTGCCTAAGAATGAAATTTTTTGGTTTTTAAAGTCTATATAAAGGAGTTTAGGTTCTTCATATTATTTACACCTTGAGAAGTAATCTCTTCACTTCTCTGAATTCTCTCCATTTTCTTTAGTTCTTGTTTTAAGTTCATAGTTTAAGAATTCCTAGATCTAGTTCTTAGTTAATTTTTTTTTTAAATTCTGTGATAGACTTCTGATGGGATTCAGTTCGCTCGAAGTAGAAGCTTAGTGCTTAACTTGCTACTTCTGATAGCCATTATATCTTGGGAGACGGACACGCCTAGTGACCTCTACAAGAGGAGGCGAATCTGTTTTAAGGAAACTATATGATACACAGGCCTCGCCTCGGTTTTATTATTCCGGTATGCGTTTCTTTTCTCTTATTTAATTGTAGCTTTAATATAGTTACTTTAGTTATAATTATTTTGTTTATAATATAATAAGTTTATTATATTATTGTTAGTATAATAATGTTGTAATTAGTTTAATTATTTAATTTCTATATATTTTTTTATTCCGTTATTTTCTACAAGGTTTAAAACACCATTTTCCAACAATAGACATGGAGGGGTTACAGTTGCTTCCACTTCAAACTAACTCGGTCTCCTTAGACATATCATTTCTTCTTTTCCAAGAATTTTGACTTTTCAGCTAGTCTATAATAAAATACTAATATTTAATTTCCAAAAAATAAAAAAAATTTCCCCGACAGTCCTTATCAAAAAATATTCTATTTTAAGCTTGTAGGAAATAATGGGAAAAAAATATTTAGAAATTAAATAAATAAACTAATAACAACATTATTATACTAACAATAATATAATAAACTTATTATATTATAAACAAAATAATTATAACTAAAGTAACTATATTAAAGCTACAATAAAATAAGAGAAAAGAAACGCAAACCGGAATAATAAAACCGAAGCCTATGTATCACACAGTTTCTTTCAAACAGATTCCATTCTTCCTGCAGTACTAGAGATCGCTAAACGTCCATCTCCCAAGATACAATGACTATCACTAGAGATCGCTAAATATCCATCTCTCAGGATACAACGGCTATCAGAAGTAGCAAGCTAAGTAGCAAGCTTCTACTTCAAGCCTGTATCCTACTAGAATTCTATTATAGAACTTAAAAAAAAAATTAATTAAGAACTAGATCTGGGAATTCTTGAACTATGAACTCAAAACTAGAACTAGAGGAGAGAGAAAATTCAGAGAAATGAAGAAATTATTTCTCAAGGTGTAAATAGTATGAAGAATCTAAGCTCCTTTATATAGACTTTAAAAACCAAAAAATTCCATTCTTTGGCAATGTGGGACAAATTTTTCCTTTTACTATTCATAGCATTTTTAATGCTAATGAGTCTATTTTGGGCATCAAATTCTCATTCACCTAATGTCTATTTTGAGCATATGAGTATATAATTTTGAAATGTTCGTCGAGTAGATCAACAATTTACCATGACTTATCAAAACCACTAAGAAGATCCTACTCAATTATATGCTCCAAAATGCTTCGTGACAATGGTGTAAAACACCATTTTCCAACAAAAACACCTTTAAAGATTCTTTATCATAACAAACCAGCTTATTCCTATCTTAGAGTATTTGGATGTTCTTGCTTTCCTAATATCTGACCTTACAATAAAAACAAGTTAGAATTTAGATCTGCTGAGTGTAGATTTTTGGGCTATAGTTTGATCCATAAAGGATATAAATGTTTAGATAAAAAAGGCAGAATTTACATTTCGAGAGATGTCTGGTTTGATGAAAATTCATTTCCTTTCTCCAAATAGATATCCTCATCATCTTCCAATCTGTCTCAGTCCACTTCTCTCCTATCTGCAATTTCTCCTATTGTTCCTCATGTTACTCCACAATCTATCACTCACCATGCAACTCCTTTCTCAATTGACCAATATTCTGATTTACCTGTTACTGATTTACTTGCTACTAACATTTCTTCTCCAGCTCTAATTTCTGCTCCACAGTGTTCTTCTGTGCAGGAACTTATTAATGTCCATCCTATGAGGACACGAGCTAAAGATGGGATACATAAACCAAAGGTCTATCTTACTTCTAAGGAGCCAACTAGTGTGCTTTAAACTAGCCACAGTGGAAAAGTGACATAACAGATAAATTCTTGGCACTTATGCAAAAGGAAACTTGGTCCTTAGTTCCCTTACCACCTAATAGGAGAGCTATAGGTTGTAAATGGGTTTTCAAAGTAAAAGAAAATCATGATAGTAGTATTCAAAAATACAAAGCTCGGCTTGTAGCCAAGGAATTTCATCCAATAGCCAATTTTGTCTTTACTGAGACATTCAGTCCCATTATGAAACCAACCACAATTTCTATCGTGCTCACTGTTGCTCTTTCAAAAGGCTGGTGCATTTGTCAACTCAACGTCAACAATGATTTCTTGAATGGTGTGTTAAACGAAGAAGTGTATATGGACCAGCCACCGAGTTTCATTGCTCCCAATGTAGTTCATTTAATTTGCAAGCTTCACAAAGCTCTTTATAGTTTGAAACAAGCTCTGCGAGCATGGTTTGAATAGTTTAACTCAACTTTGGTACGATCTGGATTCTTCTCAGAAAAATCTGATCGGACCCTTTTTATTCGAATAACACCTGCTAATTCCATTTTTGTTCTTGTATGTAGATAACATATTAGTCACAGGGAGTAGCTCAGCAAAAATCACAACCTTAGTTACTCAGCTGAATAGTGAATTTGCTTTAAAAGATCTTGGAGAGATGGACTATTTTTTAGGTATTCAAGTTAAATGTACAGCTGATGGTTTATTGTTATCACAGCAGAAGTATATCACAAATTTGCTCTATGAGGCTAAGATGCAAAATGCTAATAGTCTTCCAACACCAATGACAAGTGGTGAGAGACTTTCTGCATTTGGAAGTGATTCTGTTCAAAATGTACGAGTTTACAAAAACCAATGTACGAGCGCTTTAATATGCAACAATCACAAGATCATAAATCTCTTATAGTGTCAATCGAGTTTGTCAGGCCATGCATAACCCCTCGGAGTCTCATTGGAAAACTGTCAAGCGAATACTTAGATATCTACGAGGTACACTTGATTATGGGTTGCATTTGAGGCAGGGCACTTGTTTTAATCTCGTGGGATATTGTGATGCAAATTGGGCCTCTAACCCAGATGATCAAAGATCCACAACAGGTTATTACATCTATTTTGGTCCTAATCTAGTGTATTGGCGGTCCAAGAAGCAAAACACCATTTCTAGATCCAGTACTGATGCCAAAAATAGGAGTGTGGCACAACTTGTGGCTGAAATCACTTGGATACAGTCTCTATTGACTGAACTTCAAATTGCTGAAACAAAGACGCCAATGATCTGGTGTGACAATCTCAACATTGTCATGCTCGCAGCAAATCCTGTTCTACATGCCAGGACTAAGCATATTGAGCTAGATTTGTATGTTGTGCATGAAAAAGTGGTGCAGCGAAGACTAGAAGTAAGGCATGTCCCCTCACAAGACCAGACTGCAGCCATACTTACGAAAGCTCTCACTAGTTCTAGATTCCTTTCTATTAGACACAAACTCAAAGTAGAATCTCTATCTACTGAGTTTGAGGGGCGATGTTAAGAAAGTTAGTTGAACTTTCTGTTGTGATTCTGTTAGTTCAGTTGTACACGTATACATTCTATTTATAGTTTTATTGTTTAGCTCCAGCCGATATATAAGTCTTTGCAACAACACTTGGTAATCAATGAAATCAACTAAGAGCAATTCAATATAAGATATTCTTCTCTCCTAATGAGTTCAACAACATATAGAAAGAATAATCTATACGACAACAAACGTACTATACTTCTCAAAGTTATCCCATATACAAGAAAAAGAGATTAGCATGTCTTGAAATTTCATCACAAAAGGAACCAAATAATAAGTATACCAACTAACCAATTACCATAAATTTCATTGAATGTACACAACTGTTTCTGAGAAATTTAGTGCCAAGTAGAATAAAATGCTTAGCTTGGTCGTTTTATTCTTCTAGCTACTTAAATGAAATGGACATGGTGCAACCATCCGAGTAAACGAAGTTAGGAGAATTTTTCCATATAACTCGAGTAAGATAACGTTTACAGAATCGCAGGTGACATCGTTTACTCATCCGGACGAACTAGGACCCAAGAATTATTTCAATAGAGAATGAACTGAATTAAATGAATACAAAATGGGAAAAAACTTCAAGATATCAATTAAAGTTGATTTAATGATTGAAGAATATTACTCAACCAAATCTTTGATATCAATCACGTGATTGAAAACAATTAGGGTGGACATATTGACTTTTTTTTTTCACCACATCTAATTAAACCCCTCATAAAGTGGCAAATTTAAATTTAGGAGTCTACCAAATTTAAAGGGACTTTATAAACTAATACTCATTGTTACATCACACTTGTAAAATTATTTGGGTATTTATTCCCTAACAAACCATATAAGACATTATTCTCTAATAAATTCTAAATTATTTTTGCTACCTCCGTAACCTACAGTACTCTACAGTTATTGTCGGTCTCATTTTGATTTAAGCCGCACCTTCTTACGACTAAAGTCGAAAAATTTTGAACGTGGTCGAACTTGTTCTTCCGCTTCTCTCAATGGTTTGGTCGATTTTTGACCACTGGTAGGAAAATTTTAGACTCTGGCTGAAATTTTAAGACTAAGGTCTAGTTATCGGTCAAAAATTTTTGACTACCAAATATGGTCAGCCGCCTCCCTAGTGTCGTCTCTATCACCTTTGTCTTTTTTGATTTTGTCAAAAATTTTCGACTGGATCGAGTTGGGGGAAAATTTAGAATTCTAAAATATTTATTAAAATGAAAAAGGGAGCTTTATTTGCACACCATGAAGAAATAAAAGCATCCCATTTAATTATAAAATTACTAATTAAGATAATTTAATAAAACTTCAAAATTAAAAGACATTATTGTCCTCTACATTCCAAAGTATACCCTAGGGACTTCCCAACAATTTTTTTGGGGGGGCTTCGTATAAAGACATAATTTGTATATAGAAAATTATTGGAAAATATCATCTACGTTTTTTTTTTTAAAAAAAGTGGGGCTTAACTAATGACCACTACTTACTACAAATTTAAAAGAAAATAACACACACTCTACGGTTTGAACCCCTGACCCCCCCAAACTCACACACACATCCTTTAAGTCTTGGACCAACTGAGCTAACTCCAGTTGGCAAAAATATCATCTACGTTTAAGTTTGATGTTTTCATTTTAAAATTAATTTCCTAAACAACGTTAAAGTTACCAACAAAATATGAATGCATTTATTTCAATTTCTTTCTTTTCTTATTTTTTTTCCTCTTTTAATATTTGTCTATGCTATATAGCTTTCTTCTCATATAGATCTTTCTCAATTGTATTGAAAAAAAAATGAAATTATAAAAAGAAGATATTGTAAAGGCTTAATTATTATAACAAAAATTATGAAAAAACAATAAAGAAGTTCAAAAGAAAAAGTTACAGATGGTTTTTTTCCCCTTTGTTTTTAAATGAATTAAAGAAGCCTTAAATAGACAAACAAAGAGATAAATAATGATTAACAAGGAGTTAAAATAAAACAATTTTAGGTCAAGATCCAATAAATTATATAATACAATTGATTGGAGATCAAAAGAGATGAAGTTTGGGAAGATTAACAAGATAGATAGGGTGCTTGAGAATACGAGTGTAATTTCGTCATTTAAATTGATAAATTTAATTGAGTTATCTTTTTTTGTCTTTATATTAAATAAAAAGGGCGCCAAAATATCACATTGAGTGTCAATATAGCTACCTAAATAAAAGTCCTAGTATTTTACATAATTTATAGTTTGTCCTATTTTTCATCATATGCTTTAAAATGAGGATCAAAATATTAAAATTTCTTTTTATAAGTGTCCTAAATTTTTATTAAGTACAAAAATATTCAAGATAAACATCTTTTAAGAAATTTCTTTTTACACCATCCTAGTAATTTACTATCCATTAGGTTTAGGAATCCAACTTCTTCCTTTTTTTTTTGGGGGGGGTCTTCTTCTCCATTTATATCTTATAGCTTTCTTAGTTTATTGAGAAAAGGAGAAGTCAATAAGATTGGAATCCATCGTAGCAATAAAAAATTTGCCCTGAAAAACCACAAGGAGTCTAAGGATAAAAATTCGAATTTATACATATAGAGTTCAATTCTTCACGAGATAATTGATTTAGTAAAAGCGATAAGACGAGCAGCAAAAAGAAAGAATACTATCCAGAAAAAGAAGAAATGATTTAGCCTTAAAAAAACATATAATGTACATTTTCTATTACTCAGGTTTAAATTGTACATGAATTATCTTTTTTTTTTTTCTTAAAAAAAGCTAGAAAATACATGGAATATATATATATATATATATATATATATATGAGAAATGCTAAATGCACTCTCTTTTTCACTCTCTAGTCTCATTATCTGACACTTAAATTTCACTATTCAAATTAATATTTTAATAACACAACAAATTATAGTGGAATCTACGTATCAAGCAATGAGATTAAGAGGGTGTAAAAGAGTGTATTACTAGCATTCTTCAGTAAAAATATAATTTATAGTTTTTTAAATAAAAAAAATATACGATTAAGAAGTTGTATATACCTATATATGAACTATCCTTTTAAAAAAAAAAAGACTTAAAAATGCATCTACGAATGAAATTAAAGGGGTATTTGACTTAAAACTGCATCTAAAAATGAAGTTAAAGGAAAAATAAAACTCACAATTCTCAGATGACGAGACTAAGAGCAATCCATCCATTGATAAGCTCAAATAAGTAGAAGAAGGTAAACCAAAAAAAAAAAAAACTAAACGCAATTTTCGTTCTCACAGGCTCAAAATATATAAATATCGATTAAATTTTTTTTTAAAAAAAACATCTTGCCTCATTATAATTATAGTCATCGGTAGAATTAATCAAAATATTTAGTATTCATATTTTATCATAAAAATCAAATCATGTAATTTTTTTTAAAAAAATCAAATCGTATAAAATTCTGATTTCTTAAGATTTAATATAATTTTCGTATGGGTGATATATTTGGCAAGTGTGAGGTGCGTAAGAATAGCGTTTTGTTGTTTTACTAATGCTGCGTGAGGGTAGTTATGTTCATTTACAAGATGATATTTTTACAAATAACTAATTAATTAGAAAGAGTGGTGAGAGAAAAAAATGAGGTGGCAAAATAATTACTATTATTCTAAAAAGGAAAGTATTTGACTTATAATAATCAAACCTCCTTGATTATTGATGAGAACAAGGTATATATTGTAATTTATGAACAAACATTTTAGACCCCGTTTGGTTTACTAAATTTTTTTGTCTAATCTTATATTTAGGTTTGGTAGCCTAGACTAAAAGATATGACTAAACTCTTTTGTCTAGTCTGCTCACATAAATGAATAGACAAAGGAGTCTACCTCCCTTTTTAATTTCCATCCTATGGGATTAAATTATCACCCGGAGGAAAAGTTAATTTAGTCCTATCTGCTGTTATACATTGTAGATATACCTATTTTTCAGATAAGCTTTTCATCTTCTCTTCATTCTTTTATCTAAAATCCGTTACACTTACCATCCTAACATAATGCCAAGCCAACTTATTATTTAATTCTTTGTATTTTACTACTTCTGAAAGATAATTCTATTATTTGTTTATAATCTTTCCCATTCATAATAAGTCTTTGACCTGTTGACTGATTTCAATTTTAAGAATTTATATGTAAATGTAAATGTTGCTTTTCAATTTTGGGAATATACTGTGTCACCGTGTGTATGAATACTTGGGGAGCTCCTACCAGTAATAAATGTTTTCCAGTCATACTTCAGATTCTAAATAAATAACATATATTTAATTCGCATTAGAAAAACTTCAAAACAGATCTTTAATCTTTCAAAAAAAAAAATCCCTATCTTTTAGGCAATTAATTAATTTACGGGAGAATTTATCTCTTAAAAAAAAGTACCTGTTTACATAGAAGATATTTCTTACATATATTTCAAATAACTAATGTTCATAATTATGAATATTTCTTTTATAAAGAGTATATTAAACTTTTGTAAACAAAAAAAATTACTATATATAGGATATAAAATTCATTAAGTTGTCATTACTTATTTTTTTTTGGCTCTATTGCCACCTTTTTTCTCTCTCCCCATCTCTCTTCTAAGCACACCCTTCTAATATTTAAAAAAAAAAATTTACACACCTTATAAATTTTTGTGATGTATAAAAATACTCCTTGTCAAATATTTCTCTAAAAATTTCTTTTTTCCACCAAAAAAAGAAAAAAAAAAACAAACTAAAAGAAAAGTGTAACTTGTTGGTACTTAAAAACGAAAAAAAAAAATTGTTGAATGTTTGGTTCTCCCAAAAAAAAAACAACACACAAACAGTTGGTTCCTAGAAACATAAAAATAAAAACACTTAAAAGAAAAAGATACTATAGAGTTGGTTCTCGTTTCCCCTCCACGGTTGATTCCCCCACCCCTAAAAAAAAAATAAAACAAAACAAACAAACAAACCCAACGCAAACTATTGGTTCACCAAAACGAAAAAAAAATTGTAAATATCAATGGAACGAAGAAAAGAAAACATTAAAAATGACAAAATTAAGATTACAAAATCTTTCTAAATTTTTCTAACAAAGATTTAAAAGAAATAACACCAACTAATGAGAAATCTAATTTCTATTTATTTTTAATACAAAATAAGAACATATAAAAAAACCAATAACACTACAACAAAAAATGCCTTTCAAGGCGCTTTATAAGTGTCTTATAAGATCTTTCACGGTGCCCACAAAAGCGCCTTGGTTCCAGGTGCCGTGATAGGCCTTGGCTACAAAGGCGCTTATAAGGTACCGTTGAAGGTCTATCAAGGCCCCTATTAGGCGCCGTGAAAGACATCTTCTACCAAGGCGCCTAATGCCTATTAGGCGCCGTGGAAAATGCCTTTCACGGCGCCTTGGTAGATAATTTCTAAGGGGTATTTGTAACGTATTTGTCTATATACCCCCTGGGATTTTATAAATGTAATCCAAATTTATTACATATACCAAATATTTGAAATAAAATGGAGTATAAATATATATTTACATAGTAATATTAAATTAACATAATAATCCATATAGTCTATATATACATTAGTTTTTTAAGCCAAACTAATATGATCATCAAAGACTACATGTAGTTTAAATAAACAAAGATTAAGAACCTCAAATGAGAAATTGTATTAGTTCTTCGACCCACTCTTCAAGAAGTCCGTTTATATCATCATTTGTATAGAAATTTTGTCCATTAAACTACAAATTCAAACACCTTATTTGTTAGAAAGTTATCAATCAAACTATAAATTAGAATAGATTTAATAAAACATATGGTTACATACCATTGTGGTAAATGATTTAACATTGACTTGTTCAATGACTTCTCTCATAAATTTACATATGTAGAATCCGCACTCAACATTTGTCGGTTGTCTTGGGCACTATACATAAGCATAAAGTAAACATAAGTAATTTTAATTAATCATCCACCTAACAAGTGTTATTAATTCAAATTTAGTACCTTTATTAACTTATAAACCAGACCATTTGATCTTCCTTTCTTCCCTTTTTCTATATTATATATCTTGAATGTACTTTGAATTGGAAATGTGCAAACACAATAATAAAAGGTTAGCAATAGCAATCATAAGTAAAAATACTATAAGAAACTAAACTATAACAAAATAACTATTAGAGAACTTACTCGATCATTGTTAAACCAATTTCCTCATAGAGAGCTAAGCCGAGAGGATCTAGAAACCATGTATAATCTTTAAGAGGATAAATGATAAGCAACATCCAATGATCCCTACTCATAAAATTGATGATAAAGATTATTAATATGTAACAATTAACTTCATATAGGAAGTAGTTGATCATATGACAATTTATTAAGTTTAAAATCTTACCCATGATTCCAAGGTGTAATTAGAAATTGATGTTTATTCTCCATAGATAACATCCGGGTTGCTAAACTTATAATACGATCCTTACGTGGACCACCTTGTATAGCAACTGCACTAGGATCCATGAACATATACCTAGTTTAATAGCCATATTGGGTCACTAAATGGTGTAAATGCCTACAAGTACAAAATGCAATGAGAATTAAGTGTTGTATTATATAATTTCCAATTATAGATATATGTATATATATGAAGTTCTATATATATTAAAAAAATAAACTTCTTACCTCATGTATAACGTAATAGGCACGGCTCCAATATTTTGTAATGTGCAAAACCTAATTATGTCTTCTTTGAATACAGGCAAACAAAAAGCTTCTTCAAACACTTCTTTATCAAAGAGAATATTAACAACAATACCTTCATCTATTCCTTGAATGGTATTCAATAGTAATTTTATAGAAGCTGCTGCACCATCAACAAATTTAAACTGTGTTTGTATAACAAATTCTGCTTTCTTTCTTTGTGGATGTACTCTTTCTTGTGTTTGAGGTGGCTGTGGTAGTGAAGATTTATTCTTCCCCGTTTGATACCTATTTATATCATTAAACTCCTAAAATCCAAATAAATGATGAAATGTTAACAAACAAGTTAATAATTCACATTAGAATTCAATAAAGGATGAATTTATTTGGAAAATGGGTCTGCATACCAAATTATCTTCAAAGATGACAAGCATCTTAGGCCATGCAAGATGCGATCCAAGTGCATCACCTACCAACCTTGTATCATCATCTGGATTTGGAATAGGAATTAGGGCTGTAGCATCAAGAATAACCTTTACTGATACACGAAAATCATTCTTCCCCAATTCTCTGCTGTGAATAATAGTTGATGAGGTTGACTCTTGTACATGTCCTAAAGCAACTATGTTATCACGAGACCCCACTGCAAGCTTGCATGGTCGGTTCTACAATTAGAAAATCAAACCTAATTTATAAATACAAGTAGTTAATAAACAAATAAGAAAGAAACTCATATAAACATACTTTTTTGAGTCGTAAAGATGTTCCTATAGCCACCATTGGATTTACATGTATCTCTTGTGGTTGCACTTCTTCCCTTTGAACTTTTGGCCGTGAAGGAGTTGTATTAGAACCACCAACATTACTTTGTTGTCCTGCTTGAATCTTAGCAATTTTTGCTTTGAACCGTTCTTCTTGTTCTTCAAGCATTTGTTGCATCTTGCGCGTTTGTTCATCTTGCCATTGTTTCAAATCAAATGATTGTTGCTTCTTTGTTGGAGCAGGTTGATGAAAATATTGTCTGTGGCTAACATGAAATCCTATTCTCCGTACACATCCAGAATATTCAGGAGTGCCTAAAGCCATTGTTAAGATATCATTAGAACCGTCCATCTCAAGATTTCCCTCTTCGAATTGTTGATTATAATCTTCCTACAAAACATGTATAGAATTGAATATTAGACTATGCTATACTTTTAACAAAATTATAAATTAATATAATCAATATATTGTAATAAGCATCTTACAATTCTATCAACTACTACTTTGATTTCCTCAGTATGGCCTCCTTTTTTAGGGACACATCCTCTACTCTATAGCTCGAATCTGTCAATACCACATCGACCTTCGTTTTTTTCAATCTTAGCTTTTAATCCAGTATAACCCAAGCGAGACATACGATGTGCATATTTATTTTGCGTTGCTCTTCCTTATTGTACTTTCCTAGCTTCTACCCATTCTGCACTTAATCTTTTCTTAACAAACTCATCCCAAACTTTAGGTTCAATCCACGATGCATATGATACTGGAGGATGCTCTAATAACTCTGAATAAGTATGTCTATACTCATAAATCAGTTCAGTTGTAATCCTAGACTTAAAATCTCTCCACATTTTCTCACAACTTTTTAAAGTTTCTTTTTTTGCTTTGTAGTCCAATACAAATGTTTCCTACAATGTAAAAGAAATAATGTTAATACCAAATATATATTCTAATAAATATGAAATAAAAATATTCATACTAATATTATATGCCAGAGCTCATCTTTTAGATCTGTTGGTACAAGCATCCAATTATCAATGTTTATTGGGATCTTGCGACGAACCATAAGGCCACAAAAGCTCGCCAAATGTTTACCTTCATCCCAAGTTGGTTGTCCTCATTCATTGTATGCGACAACTTCTTTTTTGTTATCACTTCTTTTTATAATCAACTCCTTCATTTGAATTGTTCCTCTTGGTTTCTTTTTATGTTTTCTATCACCTTGACTACTTTGTGATGGTGTAAATTGATAAACATCATCTGCACCTTCATTTTCTATGTCAATAATTACCTGTTAAATAATAAAACCACAAATGTAGATCAAAAATTAAGATAGAAAATAATAAGTATGTAAACATAAGAGATAATATATTTAAAAAAACAAAACATCAATCCATAAAGATATAAAAATGAAACAAAAATATATAACTTATTTGATTTGTACCTCATTGGTTTCTTTCTTTGATTATCAATCCAAATACCTTCACCATCATCTCGTAAACATGTAACATCACCTTCATTAACGTCTTCTATCAAAGCCTCCACTAAACTCTTTTTGAGAATATTTCATGAGCAACAAGTATTTCGTTCTCATCTTCAACTCCTAAATTTTGATATTCTTTTGGTTTTATCAATTGTAACAACTAATTAGAATTACCCGTTCGCGAAACTAACTAATAAAAGTTCGATGATGTTCATCATGGATCCACTTCCCTCTTTTTGATTTCATTGAGAATTATGTTTTGATCCAATTTATATGCTCCCTTTAACAAATTATCCCCAAAATAAACCATTATTATTAAAGAATTCAACATTCAATCAATATAAATCTAATTCATAATAAAACTTACTCGATGAAAGATTGGACTTCAGCTATAATTTGTAACACAGTACGATATGCTCGGTCTAGTTGTTCTCGTTTAACTATATACACGACACCACCACTTATGCTTTTATTAATATTTGAAGATGTGGGTACTCCGATAGCTTCTACATTTGCCAAATACTCAGAACAAAACTCAATAGCTTCTTCTGCGATATAACACTCTACAATGCATCCTTCTGGCCGGCTTCGGTTTCTAACATATCCTTTTAGAATTTTCATGTATATCTCAAATGGATACATCCATCCCAAATAAACAGGACCACATAACTTCACTTCTCTAACCAAATATACAGTAAGATGTATCATTATATCCAAAAAACTGCTCCAACATGCACAATGTTACAACAAGTTCATGTTATAGTTTGTCTAACTTGGATACATCGACCACCTTAGAACAAATTCCATTAAAAAATAAGTATAATTTGGTGATTGCATATCGAACATTTTTAGGTAATACGGAACTGATCACTATAGGTAGCAGATGTTGCATTAGTGTATGACAATCATGAGATTTCAGTCCAACTAGTTTCAAATTGTTCATATCCACTAATATTCTAATATTAGAAGAATAGCCTTCAGGAACCTTCACATTAAATAAAGATTGATACAATTGATATTTTTCTTCCTTTTTCAATGTGAAGCAAGCAGGGGGTAAATATGTTCGCTTCTCCCCCACTTTAGGAGCTAACTCTTTTCGAACACCCATGTCAACAAGATCCATGCGGGCACCAATACTATCCTTATTCTTCCCTAGAATATTTAGTAAAGTTCTAATTATACTATCACATATATTCTTCTCAATATGCATGACATCTAAGTTATGTCTCAGAAGTAAATGTTGCCAATACTCCAACTCAAAGAATATAGATTTCTTCTTCAACAACTCTTTGGGGTTTTTACAACCTTCATATTACTGTGTCTTTTTCTTTTCTTACTGATATCACTTATTTTAACCTTTCCAAGCCTAAATTCGAGCTTAGAAACTGTTTCTAGTATCTCTGTCCAGTTAAAAGTTATGGTGCCAATTCAAATTCTTGAGAACCATTAAATGCTTTTTTCCAATTTCTGTATACATGTTTGCGAGGTAAAAATCTTCTATGTCTATATAACTCAATTTTCTAGCATGTTTTAAGAACTGAAAACTTGTTTTCTCATCACAAATAGGACATGCTTTATATCCTTTAGTGGAAAACCCAGACAAATTCCCATATGCAGGGAAGTCATTGATTGTCCATAGTAACACAGCCTTAAGAGTAAAATCTTCATCCTTATATGCATCATAGGCTTTCACACTATCATTCCACAAACTGTTCAACTCATCAATCAACAGGGCTAAATATACATCAATGTCATTACCAGGTTGTTTAGGTCCTGATATTAACATTATAAGAAGTGTAAACTTTCTTTTTATACATAACCATGGAGGAAGATTATAGATTACAAGCATTACAGGCCAACAACTGTATTTGCTACTTAGAGTTGTATAGGGATTAATACCATCCGCAGATAGACCAAGACGAAGAGTCCTTGGATCACTTCCAAAAGAAAGCCATTTGTAATCTATTATTTCCAAGCTGGTGAATCGGCTGGATGTCTAAGTTTACCATCTTCTATCCTCTCACTTGCATACCATATTAGATCTTTAGCATGCTCACGATTTCGGAATAGATGGATAAAACGAGGAATTGGAGGAATATACCACAAAACCTTAGCAGGAGTTCCAACTTCTACCTCTTTAGAATTCTTATTCTATTGCCGCCTAGGCTCATCACATACTGAACAACAAATTTCATCTTTAAATTTCTTTCAATATAAAATACAATCATTTGGGCAAGCGTGAATTTTCTCATATTACATACTCAATGAGCATAAAGTCTTTTTAGCCTCATAAAAGGAAGGTGGCATCTTATTATCATTTGGCAATATCTCTCGTAGTAAAGCTAACAAATCTGAAAAACTCTTATCACTCCATCCATGTCTTGCTTTCAAATTATACAATTTCAATAATGCAGACAACTTTGTAAATTTCATACAACCCAGATAGATCGGTTTCTCAGCATCATTAAGCAATGATTGAAACTTAATAGGATCTACATCTGTTTCATATTGTGCATCATCAATTATTTCAAAATGATCATCATTTAAATCTAACTCATAATCATCTCTTATACTCTTCTTTGATGAAAATCCGGTAATTGGAACCTTTTTACCATGCCAAATCAACTGTTTATAACTTTGATCTATTCCATTGAAATATAAGTGTTCTTTTATCTTTTTAACACCTATCTTTTGCAAATTTCCACATTTAATACACAGACATGGAATTAAATTGGAATCTTTGACATTTTCAATAGCAAAATCCAAAAAGCTATCAACTCCCTTTCTATATTCAGTCGATAGTCTATCCGCTAATATCCATTCCTTATCCATTCTAAGCATAATTGAAAAAAAATAAAAAATAAACAACTGATATAAAAAACTAACTAAATTGAGTACCATAAAAAATTGTACATAATCTCCCCTATTTCTAGCATTAACCAATTGACTAACTAAACCACCAATTATAAATTAACACTCATTTCAAATTATTCTTATATTTCTAAGTACTACCAAATTCAGAACTTAATTTATTCTTAAATAGTCTCATTTGTTACAAACAATTTGTCAATCAACCAAATATAATATATGACAAAATAATATCAACACAAATAATAAACTCAACCAATCCCACACAATTATAACATCATCATATCACTACAACATACAATTTTCTATATAAAATCATATCTCATCTCGTTTAAATTTTCCAAAATAATAAGATAAAACTAATGTGAAAGTGACATGCATAAGTTAATAAAAAAAAAATTGAGAAAACATACCTCAGTTTGCTCAGTTTGCTAATTCACAAGTAATCTCAGTATTCTAACTTCTACTAAAACCTATACGCAAATTAAAATAATAAATATAATTAAACATCTATAATTCATAATACTTTAAATTAAACATTGAATATGTAAATTTCTAAAAAACTACACAATATTCAATTAAAATTGTATAAATTTGGATTAATTGACACTAAGGATAGAAATTAAAAAATATAACCTAATATAGGATTTCTAGTAAATAAATATGAAATTGGTATAAATTCATACACTTTCAATTTGAAACTTTTTACAACTAAATGAACTCACATTTTACCTAAAATAAATAAATAAAATAGCAACAAAATAATAACAAGTTCGGATTAATTCACTTAAATAGCAAAACTTACCTAAAAATAAGATTTCTAGTAAATAAATAGTCTAATTCGGCATTATAAGAGTGGATATTATCAATGCATACTCAAGATATTCATATTTGATAAATTAGGGTTTCCAAATATAAACTCTTTCAAATATAACCTAAAACATAAAATTTTTACAAAATAATTGGTCAAAATCATGGTTAACACAATCGGTAATCTAATTTTAGTGACAAAAATGAGTTTCAAAGCTTAAACATACCTTGTTTGTCGGAAAAAACGGTGAAAATGGTGGAATGGGGAGACTCTTGGCCGCGGCTAGAAGTGGAGGAAAAGGGCGAGTATGGCTCTACTGGGCTCGTTATTTTGGTCTTTTATATAGCTACCTCGGTGCCTATAAAGCGTCGAGAAAGTTAAATACCACGGCGCTTTTTAGGCGTCGTGGTATATGTGTATCACGGCGCCTTTAAGGCGCCGTGAAAGATATATTCAACGACACCTATACCACGGTACTTTTTAGGTGTTGTGGTATTGCCACGTTTGTCACGGCGCTTCCGTACACGCACCGTGATAATATACTTTTTTAGTAGTGATAATATCGAAATTGAAATGTTACTTCATTATGATATAAATCGTTAAGAAAATCAAATTTTTTAGCAATCATAGTTCGTTCATCCATTTTTTATAAAAATTGAATTAGATAAAATCTTGATTGTTTTTCAAGTTTTGGGCAAACTTGCATACGAGTATTGCACGTATATTTGGGGGTAGGCTAAGAGATAAAAATTTTAATTATTTAATGTTATATAAAGATATTTATGTCCATTCATAAAATGATATTTTTGTAAATAAATAAATAATTAAAAAGGGTGTGAAGAAAAAAAATGCTAATAAAGTCACTTTTTTTTTAAAAAAATATAACGGGCCACATGTACCTAAGGCACGTAAGCCAAACTAGTCTGACTAATAAATGACAAAATATTTTGTACTTACTGTCTCCTAAATGGCCAATAAATGAGGACTGAAATCAACTATGTAATGAATAGTAATTCGTATTAGCGAATTGTGTTCATGTCAATGTCCATATATAACAACATATATTTCAATTCGAACCCGACATATTTAATAATCGTATCAGATATTTTAATCCGAATCCAACCCGTTTATAAACGAGTTGACCTGACACAATCCGCATAACATGTTTATTCAAATGGATCATATTCGGGTCAAATCAACGCGACACGACCCGTTAACCCATTTAATCTAAATTAGCTAAAATATTTTTTTTAACACATTTAACATAAATTCTTCATACATGTTTTATAATCTTAAGATACTAACATTTACTAAAACTAAATTGAAACCGTATAAAATCTCAATATATGTGCATAATGAAGTTTTGAAAATATACTAATATTTTTAAATAAGTATTTATATGGATCATAAACCGGTTGACTTAAAATTGACCCATTTAATAATTAGGTCTATTTTAAGTTAGTAGATCAATCCGATTTTAATCGGAACTGTTTAAAGCAAACTTATACTCGCTAAGTATGAATTTTAAGTCGTTACGTCGTGTCACGATCTGCAAACCCTACCCCGGTGGGTTCTACATCTGCTTTTTCCTTTTTTATGCTTTTCATTTACTCTCTTTTTCTTGAAAGAAACATCTGCTTCTTCAGGCGGTTTCGAATCCGACAGCTTCGGTTTGGTACTTTGGTTCAGTTTTCACTAACCTTTTATTTATACACTTCAACCAGTGTGAAAATAAAAGTGATTACTTTTTGGTAGCCCATATTTTTTCCATTCAAAATAAATAAATAAATAAAGGCCCTATACTTTGTCCTTTGTGAGTAATGTTCGGACACATCAATTGGTATAGCAATTAGCAAAATTTTAGCCTGAACAATGAAACACAATATTGTGACACAATTTTAAATCCCCTCTCACTTTCAAATAGTTCCACATTATTACTCAAAAGTGATTATTACAAATCTCTACCAGCCTGAAATGCTAAACTACAACTTCCTATTAACTTGAAAAAAAATAAAGAAAGATATATCCCTTTCTTGAAACATCTCAGCTCCGGTCAAAGAACCATTTTTTCAATTGGATGGACAACAAATTTGAAGGCCGCAAGAATCACAATCGCATTCATCACAGGTAGAAGTAATCAAACAACATCTATAGCTGCTTCTTAGACGTTGGTAAGTTGACCAGCGAAAGAATGTGGTGAACAATCTCAGCAGAGGCATTAGGCTTTGCAGCTTTGAGAGCCCTCTCAGACATATCTGCCATTTTTTTCTCATCCCCTAAATAAACAAATCGTCCATAAAAATTGGATCACTGAAGATCAATTACCAGTAAAACCTGTAACTTACTGGTAAACAAATTCATAATGCACAAGGACATAGCGTCACAAATGAAGCAGTACATTTATCTGATCTTATGGTTTTCATGCCTTTAAGCTGGAAATTAGATAGTACACAACTTACTCATGTGGCAGTTAGAAACTCCATGTTTTCACAAAAAAGATGGGAAAAAAAATGTTCCAGTATCTTTTTTATTCTTTAGCTTGGAGAAGAACCCACATGGACAGGTTCCAGAGGAGAGATTTAAGGTTGGAAGGCAGGCCAATTCTTTCTGTTTAGGGTATAGACAGAATCCTAGAGTAGTAGCTGAATAGAGTGGAAATAGAGAAGAATTGGTCTTTGTATTGCTAATGAATCAATTATACAACTGCTGTTAGACTTTTGAGAGGTCTAACTCTCTCCCAATTATGAGCTCGGTACTCAGTTACAACAAACAATACTTAGCTGCCCTTCAACCAGCCCCTCAAACACTATGTATAAGCACTCTTGCTCCACTAGCTAACCAAGAATACAACTACCTAACTAACTAACCTCCACTCAATAATAACCAGCCCTAACTAACAAACAGACTACAACCAACTCCTTAATCCTAACAACCAGTAAGTGGAGACTTATCAGGTATTCATTAAATCAAAGTTTTTACTTACACTTCCTTGCTCGATTCTATGCTATGCGATAATCCCGCTGACACTCCATACCTTTGGTTATCTACTGAAAAATACTGTCTAGAAATACACTAATAACATCACAACATGCTCTCTTTCACACAGTCGCATATAAATTTGACAATTGCCTTGAACATGGGAGATGAAAGTGATGGAAGAGCTAAGAAGGAAAACCATTCAACAAGGACATAAATGTTTTGAAGGGATTGCTTGAAGGCGTACGTACTCAAATTTTTTGGTGAAAAGATTTGGCCAAACGTATGGTCAAATGGTTCCACAATTGAATGAAAGAAACAATGACGCACAAAAACAGATCTAATGAAATATGTTGAACTCTAAATAATCTGAAGGTGTCTAATTATTTGACCCTACTCTTATTTTCCCTCGTCACTTTCGATTTCAACAAACAGCGTCTAAATAATAGAGTAGACCAATATGTCCAGGAACCTATATTGGTTGTCAGGAAAATCAGAGGTCAGTTCAATCTTTCAAAGTCACAGAATCATGTCTGATATACAGATGCAAACAGCACAACAGCAGGCAGTCTATGCAACAGATACAACATACCTAATAACTCTTCGATCACATTTTTCAGGGTGGTCGAATCAAGTTCATCCTCAGATATTAACCTTGCATCTGCTAAATCTGCCATTAAAGACGCATTTTTGAATTGATGTCCTTCAGCAACATTTGGTGATGGTATCTACATAGTCAAAGTGAAACATCATCTACCTTTGTTTCTTCCTCAACCACTATAATCAACCTAATTGAATGTTAAGAACATTGATGCAAAAACAGAGATGCCCATGTACAATGAAAGCAAGTTGACTGAATAATGTGCGGGAATAGATCATATAATCCAACAACTGAAACAAATATTATGTTATGCCATGCTCACATATAAATGGTTAAGCTAATAAATGAAAATACCAGAATGGAAGGCTTTCCATGGGCCAAGATCTCATAGCAAGTCATTGCACCAGCTCTGGAAATGACAAGATCTGCAGCGAGGTATGCCAAATCCATGGAATGCATGAACCTTGATGAATTAAATTTTATCAGCTAAGAAAATATTCACATATATCATCTGCATGTATCATGTCAGAAAGGATGAGACGACTACTTTTAACCCTCATTACTTGAAGGTGAATGACAAAAAATTCGATTAACCGAGTTTCATCATTTTCTTTTCAGCTAAATGGCTAAAGATATCAGCATGCCTTTTCCAACTGGTACGACAATCCAAGGATAAACATAGGTTCACAAGTGATTTAGGAATAGATACAAGAATCACAAGGCAAACGTCTAACTGATGATAATCTAGACACAATAGCACAAACTCAGTAAACAATGTACTTGACTAGCGTAATCTGATGAATTCCATCAACCATACTGTACCCCATTGACCAACTTATTAGATATGAAGTATAACTTAATATCTTCAATGTGATATACGGAAGAGGAGTACAGTTGAATGGAAAATAGACTATGACATTTAGGATGTGAACAGGGTGGAAATGGCCACTGAAAAGCAATATCTGGCCATCACTTGACGAAAGATCAAAAGCTTTTTCAATATAACAAGAAGACATTTTCTTTACAACTCTGCATACTTGAAACAGTGTGTAAAAAGTGTACTTTTATGCATTTTCCTAGAATGAAAATCACATCAAAAAGGTTTTAACAAAAACAAAATCTAGGCCAAATTGAAATAAGGACAAGAAGAAGAGGACTCACGGCGTCAAATGCAAACGTGGGTGATTCTTAACAAGGCTCTCCATCTCATTAAACGCTTGAACCCCAGTTTGCCATATCACAAACACTTTCTCACTCTCCATCAACATCTGATAGTAAAGATTCAACACTGCAATATTGACAGCATTGGCCCCTAAAGACCCTCCAAGAACCAAAACAACCTTGGCCTCCTCACCCCCAACCGTCTCCGACCTCGGAAAGAACCGAAGCCTCGCTGAGGCTTTCGACACCGCCTTTTTCGACGACAGCCTCACCGGATTCCCGGAAACGACACATTTACCCTTGGGGAAACAATCAATGGTCGAGTTGAAAGCCACGAAAACGACATCGGATAGGTGGGAAAGGACCCAATTGGCCAAACCCGGAACAGAGTTCTGCTCTTGAATCACGAGCTTGACACCTCCAATGGCGGCGGCCAAGCAAGTCGGGAACGATACGTACCCACCAGTCCCTACCACGACATGGGGATCGAACGCACGCAACTTGGCGAGGCTCTGGACCGTTGATTTGAAGAGACGGTAGGGTAAGAAGAGGTTTTGAGGAGATAAGAGAATGGGCCGGCCTAATCGGACGGCGGGGATGGGTTCGAAGTCGTAGCCGGCAGAGGTTATGGCGGCGCTTTCCATGCTATCGGGTGTGCCTATAAAGAGGACTCGGGAATTGGGTTTGGCGAATTTGAGCTCATCGGCTATGGCGACGGCTGGGTATATGTGGCCCCCGGTGCCTCCGGCGGCGAAGACCACACGGAGGTTTTCGACCGAAACGGCGTTGTCTGGGCTTGTGACGGTCTGGTCAGTGGATTGCTTCAGTGACAGACAGCTTAGAATCTTCAAGTTCCTGCCATACGTAACACAGTTAGATAGAGATAGAGAGAGAGAGAGAGAAAGAGAGAGAGAGAGTATGAGAAGAAGAGATAAAGGACTTGCCTGGGTTTATTCGAAGGGGGGTTTTTGTGGATTGGCGGAATTGGTAGCTTTGGAGTGAGGAAGAGGTAAGAGATGGTAGTCATAGTAGCCATTAAAGGTGAGGTTGAAGCTGTGGTGGATCAGAGGCATTGGCAAGATGGAGTTTTGAGAGAGAGAGGGAAAAAAGACTAGAGCTCTTAGCTCAGTTTTCAGTTTTCACACTCCACTACCACTACTGTAGTGGAGGCGGTTGGTAATGGTGGGATTTAGAAAGTTGGACGCTGAGAAAGACAGTTGACTTAGCCTAGAGAAGTATGTTTTTTGAGTATAAGAAAATTGGAACCAAGGACGTATGAGTCTATTACTACTGATTCTTAAAGGTACTGATTTTGACACAAAACAACACTTCCAATTTCGATTTTAATGGAGGAAGTATGAAGTGGGGATTTCATTACTTTTATCACATACTTCTTGATTTTTATCAGCTTCATGAAAAGTAACAAATATCAGTCAAATTAGTTCTACATCCTCGTATTCTACGTTAGACTAGACTATTTCCAGTCTTGATGTATTTTTATTTTAAGTGACTGCCCATGATTTTTTTTGTTGCTGTTTTACTCTGTGTATGTATATTTGTATATTCTGCATCTGATTTTTCCAACTGGATCAAACTCTACAGGTTGAATCTTCAGCCATCCACGTTCATCAGATTCTTTACTGTGTGTACCATTACAAACAAAATGAAAAGAACTTGAGCTGCAATGAACTATTATTTATTAAGTAAAAGTTTAAAGGCCTTTTCGTTCTCGAGAAAAATGAAATCTAAGAAACACTTTCCTTGTTTGGCTCCAAATTTATATTCAACGGCGTGGTGAATATGGCTGTAGGACCCGCCAGTAATGGCGCCCATGCCGCTGACCACGTGACTCTGCTTTCAATCCACATGGTTTAACATCATGAGCCACAATTACCATCCATAACCAAAGCCTATGGCATATAATATAAATTTTGTTAATGAAGTTCCCAGGTAGTCCTAGTAACTGAGATTAACTCTTGTATTGCCCGCATAATTAAATTATTAAGACATTGGAACGTCGACATACAAAATAAGAAGGAACTTGACATAGTAGAGAAGAAAACCATCTCCGTATTATCCATTTGTGATACAAGACTATGCAAATTGTAACATCGATAAAAGATAGAATAAAAGAAACAGAATACAATAATATGTCAATATCCAACATATCCAACTTTTTACTAACCAAAAAATTTTCTTATTCATTCTTGATTCTCCTCATGACTTGTTTACAGTGGTTGGGAGGTTCTGATCTGCTGCTGAGCATTGTTATCTGCAGGAAGCTGTTTTGCAGCCTCCGACAAGGCTATGGCGGCTGCTGCCGCAGGAGTCATCGACTGATACTGAGAAGGCAATGGAGCAGGTGCCGCCGCGGCCGCCTGAGCCGGATGTTGTGCATAGTAAACCTGCTCATGCTGCGCAACTGCAGGATTGGCATATTCATAAGCATAATTTCCGGGAGCGGAGGAAGGGACGGCGATGGACTGAGAAGGGTGATGATGCATTTGAGAGTACCCCACGTACGCTTGCTGATACTGGTTTGGAGGGATTTGAACCAATGAAGGATTTGACCCCACAGCTGACTTGTACACGCCTGCGGCTGTGGCTCCAGCCATATCGGGCAAAGCAGGGGAAGCTGCCTTAGCAGGGTAAACTGGCGGAATTCCCTCCTGCTTGTAGGTGGGGCCAGGGGCGGGAACCATGGATGTCACTGGCCGGCTAGAGGCGATCACCGTTGTCGTCGTATCGGCTACGTTGGATTGCAACGACATGTTGTATGGCTGTGTTTGTGGGGCAACCGGCATTACATAGACTGGATATTGCTGATCCATTGGGTGATGAAACTGTTGTGGCGTTTGAGGATAGACTTGGTAGTAAGGCGACATGTGCACTGGATTTGCTGCCACCGGGTGGTGGATGTACTGCGCAAATTGTTGGTGTTGATGATGATGATGATGTTGTTGATCTAGTTGTTGAGGGATGAGGTAGCCGGAATCCTTGGCTTGTTGGGTTCCAGGGCCGGGATCCGAGTTGTCGTTGTTCCTTGAGTCTGGGCTAGCAGGACATCTGATTTCTCTAGGTGGGGCATGAAGTTGGTCTTGATAGTACATAGGTTTCGAAAGGGAGCATGCAGATGTGATGCTACTTGTATCGCTGGACAAATAAGAACAAAACCCAATTATCATATATTTCAAACCTTACATTGTCACCCTTATGAAAGCTTGAGAAGAAAAAGGCAGTAAGGAAATTGATTGGTGCCCCAATGGTTTCTCCCTTTCAATAATGAACTCCTTGTCCCCTAGCATTGTCTAAGTTCAACATAATACGTAATAATTTGCTAAAATTAACCTATAGTTAGCACCGTAAACGTTTTTTGGACCAGTCATCCACTGAAATTTTCAAGGGATTACCCAATAGCATTTCAGCGGTGTTTAATACTAGGTGCCAATGTAATCACCTAACAACTCATATTTTCAATTTCCAATTATTAAAATTCTTTCTGATTAAGACAGGACATATTAAGTTCCAACAAAAATAAATATATTCGGTGAAATAAACAATTAACATATTCGTGACAAGGACCTGAAAGTTACATGTAAAGTGAGAGGATACCTCGCAACCGAATCCGGAGAAGGCAAACTATAACCACCAGTGGCCGCCTTGGGCTGCACAGGCTGCAATGGCAGCGGCGGCTTCCGAAACCCGACCGGGGCGCCGTGATCCGATCTCTCGTCGTCGGACAAAACTTTATTCATATTTTCCCCTGGAACAAACATAGGATTAACCTGATGACCAACAGAAACGACACCGTGGGCTGCCGGAATGGGTGGAGCCGCTGCAAAGCTTATCTGGGCAAACTGTTCTTCCATCCCAACCCTCTGGCCCTGACCTCTGGCCCCATTTTCGTCAACCCGAACCCGAATAGGGGGCAAATTCGACATGGAAGGCGAAGAAGAAGAAGACCCAACCGACGAATTGTTCTCTACCATGGGCGAATCCGGCATTGCATACTGTACCTCATGTATATTATTCTTGCCCACCACCTGTTTGTTGTTTTCCCCCAAAAAGTTCCCTTGAGCTTCCAAGTCATTACAAGAATCACTGCCCCTAACCCCATCATCCAAACTCAGCAAACAGTCATCCATGGCAGAATCCGACAACCCTCTTGGCAAAAGACCCGACCCATTAAGCGCGTCGACGAACCAGGTCTCGGATTTAGCGTCGTCGAGCAGAGCACCCATGGAGGCCGCAGTCTCGGGCTTCACGAAGAAAAGGAAAAGCCTCAAACGAGACGGCTTAAGAGGAGAACTGGCAGCCGTTCGATCGTACTCGTCGATCATGTTCTCGAGATCCTCGTCCGTGGTGACGGAGATCAAGGAGTCAAGGTCCTCACTGGGGAGCTGATACTTGAGAGTGAAAGGTCGGCCATGGAAGAGGGTGCGGGAGAGGCGGGAGCAGAGGTCGGAAAGGGAGGAGTGGCGGTCGACGACGACGATTCGAGTGTCGCCGCCGACGTAGCAGAGGGACTTGTCGTGGGGACGGGGGATTATGTGGCCGCCATAGCTGCACATGAGGCGGAGCTTGGCGCCGGGGACAGGTGGCAGATGGTCGTCCACCCACGTGTCAGCATTGCGGGAGCGAGGCGACGAGTCGACGGAGTCCGGGTAGTTGAGCTGGATGGAGGCAGCTGCAGCGGCGGCCGGAGGAGTCGCTGCTGCGGCTGCGGCTGCGGCGGTGGTGGTGGTGGGGAGAGATGGGAGAGGCGGTGGATCCATTTTGGAGCAAAGTTTTATTTGAGTAGTGGAATTCATTGGAGTGTGGAGAAATTTATGTAGTGAGAAAGAGAGGAAATGGAAGTTGAAGCTTTTTATACTCTTGAGTAATTTTTGTTATTATTATTATAATTGATATTTTAGTTTTTAATTTCGATTTTATTTGTTTATTTTTGAGTTGCCCAAGTGAGGATGATGAAGCGGCAACTGTATATAGTAATTAGAATAATACAACCTTATAGCATTGCTCTTAATACAATATACCAATGGGCAACAATTTTTTGAGAGCTGTAATCTGGTTGGTTATGTTGCTGATTGGCTTTTACCTTTTGACCTCCAAGTTGCTATAGGACAGTTGGGCGTTATGAAAGTGGAACACGTATGTATTTCTTTCCCTCCATTTTAACCCTTTGACTATTGAAATGTAACCTTGTAATATGAGATTTTTGTTCACACATTTTTCGTAAATCTCCATAAATCTCACGTAACAAGAGACTTTCCATTCAATCAACTGAATTTCCTTTGGTGAATGGTGTATTGTCTTGCTTTATTCTAATTGGTAATAAAGTGATTTACTGTCCTGCATGTTTTGTTTTCTCTTTCATAGTGGACTTTATTCGGAGTAATAGTCCTTCGTTTATTGCCACTTTTGTAATTGCTAATCGCAATGAATAGAGTTGATAATTTTTCCCTGAAAGTGAAAAAGAGAATTTCCGTTCTTATTGTGCCATATGATTATTCCATGAGATTTACGAAAGTATTAATGTTACTAGAGAAACATATATTATTTGACAATATACCTGTAGTGCTAAAACAGTGATGATTTTCAAACTTTTAACACAAAGATTTCATAAAGATCACATAAAAGTAATCCAAAACTCATAATTCAATAGCTAGGCCCCCTATTACTCAATTACACGAGAAAACCCTTAGACCCTTTCTTATTTTAAACTCTCGCTTATCAAGATTTACATATTGTCGTATTTATTCTTTTGTTGGTTTCTTTTTCATTTCTATTTTTCATTTTTAATAATACGTCATATGTGTAAAGGCATAAGTCACCTTAAATTTTAATTTATGTGTGATTTTTCTTACTTGATTCTAAAATCGTGTGAGTTATATTTTTTTCACGTGGTTTTACATTTTTATCTGCTAGATTTAAGACTTTTGTATTTAAATCTAGAAGATTTTATATAGTTTTATATTGATTTTTGCAAAAAATTAGTCATGATATTTTTTTCACCTATTGATAGGTATTGTTTTTTGTTGATGGATCATAATTAAATGACTACCATAATTAGATTAGTTAGAAAAAAATAAAAATAAAAATCTATTATTTAATATTTTTCTCTCTTTACATTTTATCGTAACTAATTTTATTTGAGCAAAATAATACCTATAAATAAAGTAGATAAAAGAAAAAAATTAATAATTGGTGCCTATATATGTATATATATATATATATAATATGGATGACAAAAGACAAAATGAGTTAGCTCAAGTGGTGAGAGCACTCATTATTTAAGATATTGATCCTATATTCGAGTCACACCAGGAGTAGACGTAAAAGCCTATTATCCATAATCGAGTGGGGTGGGGATTGAGTAGTAGTTGGTCGGGATTGTAATAGTAAATAACTATATTATGTTAGCATAGAGTTAGTAAATACAAAATAAAAAAAAAATTAATGAAAAAAAGGGGGGGAAATAGTCTACAGATCTTTAAAAGTAATTAGATAAAGACAAAAAGTTAGATCACGTGTACTAGAGAATCAATTTTACAAAATTTGGTCCCCGACTTACTCACAAACTCTACAAGTAAATCCTGATCACATTATGGCAATTCTCCAAAGTCCAATCCATAGTCCTTTTTGACATGAAAATATATTTCTGTATATGGAAAATTATATCAGCTGGATTCAGGCAATCATTAAATTAATTGGATAGGTTTTATTGGATTAAATTACTTGTTTTGAAAGAAAAGAAAATTTTGTGCTCAGTGGTGATCGTGTATGATGAGCTGGAAATTTGTCAAATTTGGATTATAGATCCAAGTGATAAGGCATATAGCCCCAAAAATATTAGTGGAAGTCTAACATGAATTTTACAGAAAATTGAACCAATCACATGCAAATCCCTTGATACTCGTGCGTGATTTTAACGCTGCCATTTCATATTCGCTAGTCATAACTGAAGAAAAATTCTCATTCACTTTTGCTTCACCTTCGGATACGAGGTAACTGTTACATAAAAACAGAACACAAGAGAGCAAGTATAGGAGAATTATACTAACATAACTCAAAACTGGCATCGATAATCCTTTCCAAAAAAAAAAATGTCATCGATAAGTGAATAATAGTATGGAAAAAGTGGTTTTTTTTTTTGTATTTAATATGCGATTAAAATCCGTAAAGATTGATTATTCTTGTTTCAATTCTTGTTTTCTTGATTTATACCTTTTGTCTTTTTCACTCACATCCTTTTGGTTGTTTGCTTAGTTTATTCATTGTGCGTTGAAGTCTTACGTATCTAAGACTAAATTATTAAGAGAATTGATTCATTTTTTTTTTTTTCAGGTAATTTTTTTTTAACTTTTCTCTAATCACATGTTGAGTTATAAAATCAAGTTGTTTGCTCACTCTAAGTTGACCAGCGAATCTAGTGGAAGAATGTACGATCAATTTATTATTAATATGTCAGTCTTCTATTAAAATAAATAGCTATGAACTATTATATTATTTTGGTTTAGTAACTAATAAAAAAAATAAAGGCTATGATATCATTGCAACCAAACAACCCTTTCTTTAAGAGTGAGCATTCAGTGGATTAATCAATCCATGAATGTTTGATTTCTCAACATTATATCCAATCTATATAAAATCCATTGCATTTACTTGAGTGAATTGTATTGGATTGAAATATGTTGGAATATAAAATTCCAAACTAAATATATTATCCCACTTAAACCAAATCAGTTATCCAATTTGGTTGAATAATTTGTTGATGGCTACTTTTGTTTTTTGGTACTTGTGTGGTAAAAAATAGTTACAGAAATCTATTAGTATATCATATCAAAGAAACATTATCTTTTATTTCTTCTGCCTTATACATTAAAAGGCGGTTTAGTATGGAGTCATCCTAAGATAGAAATGAGATTATGTAGAATTACCATGTTTGGTAAAAAGTCTTGTCTGATTTTATTTTTAGGAAACTAAACCTTACGTGATTTTAAATTTTTTCAAAGGGGTGGATTTCGTATGCTTGGGAAAATGAACTCATTTTCCTTACAATTTCCATGCTCTCCACACCATGGTATTGGAAATCCCAAATGGCGACGAAGATGACCGCCAACAATAACATCACGACTAACACCAGTAATGATGATGGCGATAACTTGTGACGGCCAATGAAGATGATGATTCGACAATTAAAATCTTGTCAAATTTTTTTTTTTTTAAATTTTATTTTCAATTTTGTCTCAAATCGTAAAATAGGAGAAAATAGATGGTTAAAAAAATCCTGTAAAGAGAGAAGTCAATATGCCAAGTTATATACCAATTATATAGAACTGGGCATACTCTTTTCCAAAAATAGGGCCATGGTAGTGGATATACGAGTAGCTATTGTGTGCATAAAAGTCGTCCTCGTTACTGGTAGAGATATCGTTGCTGTTGTTACCGTTGTTGCCTGTGGAGATCGCTATGGTCATTTTGATAGAAGTTGCCTTTGAGATATGGGAGAATTGGAGAAGGTAGGAGAGAGAGGAAGGGATTGTTGTCGAATGGTCATTTGTCACAGTGACCAGCAAATACAATTGGGTTTTTATAGCCTCTACAGTTTGATATACTCCTCGAGATCACTACTATTCGATGATGGAAGAAACTTGTGCACAACAAAATATCGTGTGTGCTTGTGCCAGCCAAAACATAAAAATCTTAAGCCCATCATAGGCTTTTTGTGTTGTGCTCGTTCTTGTACCAAGCCCATGTAAGAATTAATCACTAATTTTCCGTCTGAATTTCAGGCTTAGTATCTGTTCTTCAGCCTTATATTTCACCAATACTCGTTGTTAAATTTTAATAGTTTCATTTTCGTTTTTTAGATATACATATATTTCAGGTATAAATACTTGTAGAATATCCCAAAAATGGATTAAAAAAATCTATTTGGGAAAAAAAAAATACATAAATACATATTTTTAATTTTTAATAGATTCAATTTCGTTTTATACCCATGTTTTGGAGACATGTATAATGGATATCAATATTTACTATAGGTATACATTTTATTTTTTTTAGGGGACCATAGGTATATCTAAAAATAGATATAATTTTATAATATATACTCTAAGTATATATGTATAAATATATAACACACGTGTAGTCTAGTATTGACTATTTAAGAAGGGTGTGAATTGGATATTAAAATCTTTTCGACAATTTTTTCAAATTATAAAACCATAAACCATAATTTTTCAACTATTAGAGACAAATACTTAAAGCAATCAACTCAAACATAAATAATTAAATATATAACATATTAAATATCCAATCAATTTGCATATAAATAAAGAGATAAAGATGGAAAAAGTGACGATTTTCCTACATTCTCAATTCTGGATGACTTGCTTTAAGCATCTACTGTTGAATTAAGAATATACCTTTGACCAACTCTTTTACTAGTGAAATGAATTTTCTTTAGGACTCACCGAAGATTTATAATAGACCTGATTTTGAATTTGTAAACTAAAATTGTTTTGATTCTGATAGCTATCTTGCTAGGATGGTTGATAGCTATCTTATTAGGATTGTTTATACATCTGTATCAATCTCACTTATGTACAGATTATTTAGATTCCAATAACAAACATATTAATACACAAGTTCTTTAGAGAATAGTATTCACTTTATTTAGACTTAGGTTATTTAAACTTGAGTGCCAATCCGACTCAAAATTAGGTCATTCAGATATAGATTCTAATATCACATCAACTCAATTCAATTATTTTTCAATATTTACTTAAGAATTCTCTTCTAAAATGTAGTTTGATATAACTTAAAGAGCTATAAAGAAATTACGCAAAGGTAGCGATTTGATTAAATTTTGTATGGACTTTGCAAAAGGTGTTCACTCAAAGATTTTACACAAAGTTTGGCTTAGTTATTGAACACTATGGGTACAAAGAATACTTCATCGTAAAAGTTGTAGAACCCTGAAATGAACTTCTATTATGGTTTTCCTGAAAAGTACCCGTTTATAGCTATTATAAAAGTTTTTGCAAGGGGTCCGAACATCCCGAAGTTTAGACTCGGTTATCCACAACTAGCCATTACAAATTTTTGCACATCCGGATTCTATTCCCCCTGTAAGCATATCACGTTCGTCCCTTAGTACAATATACTCGGTAATTTTTCAAATTGTTGGGTTTTTGATTTCTAAAATCATTTTAAACAACTTTAAAATTTGGAAATCATTTTAAAAAAATGATTTGACATTTGAAATTTCGATTCAGTTTCTAAACATGTTCTTATGAAAGTTTGTACGTTAAAACCAAAATGGACCAATGTCTTAAAAATAAAAAAAGATTTTGGTTAGAAAAGTGATTTTATGAAACTTAAAACCTTACTATGACTAAAACCTGTCATGCATCTGAAGCTCTTATTTGGTTTCAAATTTTCATCGGTAACTAAAAAGAAATTCTTGCTATATTTTCTTTGAAACTCTTCTCAATGAAATTATGTAAGTTTGGCTTCTTTGGAAAGAATTATTAGAAATCAGAAGCTATGATATTTCATCGAAACACGCACAAAAACTACTTTTGGGCTCAACAAGTCAAAAGGTAAATGCTAAAATTTATGGCAAATATGACCATCATTCTAAGATGATTATGATTTTACTTTTTAATTTGGGGGAAATATGAAAAGATTATTTCACTAAAAACTTCAAATATTTCTAGAATGAGTTGACAGAAAAATAAAGACTAATTACGTTTACTCTATTTTAGGGAAGAAGAAGAAGAAGAAATATTAATGTGAGAGGAAATATACAATCATCTTTTTATAAAGACGATTTATGAGTTAGGACGAATTATATGTATAGGTTTTAGAAATCCTAAAAAAAAAAGACAATGAAAATTGAAAAACAACATCAGAAAAATATACAATTGAGAATTGACAACAGCAGAGAAGGAATCTTAAATATACGACAAAATCACCAAAATATGACAGTGACTTGAAACGACAAAAGAGGAAGAAGACAACGCCAAATAATACAGCGGTCCCCAATAAACGACAAACTCCTTAATCAGGGACAAAATACTTAATGAACACAAGATCATATAAAACGACACGACCACCCAAATCAGCAAAATTATAAAAACGACAATAGCGAAAGGGCGGGAAAGGCATACTAATACGAACATACCCTCATTTATGACTAATCTACAAAACCAACCTAACTTTGAATTTTGTAGAATTCTATCCTGACATTTGGCATCTCTATAAAATTACAATATACGAGACTGTGATCTCAATTAACTGATTTTAATAATTTAAAGATGATATGATGAACCGTAAAAAAATATCTTAAAAATTTGAATGTTTTGTAATTTAAGTCTTAAAATTTAGATTTTATAAAATAATATAATGAGATTAACAATTTTCTAAAATTTAATACTCTGATTGATTTTTTGACTAATTTTAGTAACAAAAAATCAATAATATTCTTTATTATTACTATACCACATTAGTTATTATTATTCTCTTTAATCTTGCGGATATTATGTCTTTCACTAGTTAGAGTTATTCAAAAAATCAATTCAGGGTATTAATTTTAAGAAATTCTTAATCTCAGAATATTAATTTGTAGAGTCCAAACTTCAGAATTTAAATTATAGAACTCTCTAACTTATTATTATTATTTTTCTTTTTGTAGTTTACCGAAAGATGACAATACCCTTTATAAACTTTTTTTTCTTCTTTTTTCGATTCTCATATGAATTTGAAGTTAAAGAAGACGTTTTCCTTAATTTTTTTGTTCTTCTATTTGTTTTCAACAAGTTTCTTTTTATTTATTTTTTAAATGAAAGGTAATAAAATAATTTTAAAACATTTCCTGGTAATGTGTTTGTGTTTAAAGGTTTTAAATAAGTTAGTGAGTGCTATTTGTATATTTTAACTTGCTCATGGTATAAATTTACATGAATTTTAATATTAAGGAATTATTTTGTAGATTTTGAAAATTAGGTTAGTTTTTGTAGAAAAGTAAAAAGTAATGGTATTTTTGTGTCATTATCCTTAAAGAAAAGATATATTCATTTTGCTTTATTTGTATTAGCATCTGTGTTTTTTTTCCCCCTCCCTTCTTAAAGTAAAGATAGAGGTATTCTGATGATGGAGCAATATTATGGGAATTTTTTTGCTTCTTTTTAAATTTTTCTTTTGGTTGACCAAGGTTATTGGCACTTGTGATACTAATTAAGCATCACAACTCAAAGAAGAGTGGAACCCATTAAAAAATTAATATGTTGGATCTCTACTTCTTTGTTAGTGTGTCACACGTGTTCTTTAGCATTTTTCATTGCACAAATAAAATGTGTATCCATGTACTGTATCTTTCAAGGGAAAATAAAGTCTACACAGATTTATATTTTTGTTTATATACGTATAGATATTTTAGCTATATATATATATATATCTATATGAATAATACTAAACATTTCACCTTAAATATTCTATTTTTTTAATACTATTTGATGTGTCATATGCTTTATCACTTTACAAATGATAATAGTATTTAACTTATTTCTAACAAGTTTTAATTTACCAGTTGATATATATATATATATGGGTACCAAGTAACTTATCTATAGATACTGATTTACCTAATTAAAATTCAGCATGTTTTTTTATAGTAAAATTGGAGCGAGAAAAATATTAAATAATAAGTATTTATTTTTATTTATTTCTTAACTATCCAAATTATAATAATCGTTAGAATATGATCCAATGGCTAAAAAAGAAATACAGATAGATATGTATTTATATTTAAATGTTTTAAATAAATTAGTGAGCGGTATTTATTTGTATCTTTTAACTCGCTCAGGGTACAAATTTACATGAATCTTAATATCAAGGAATTATTTTATAGATTTTGAAAATTAAGTTAATTTTTATAGAAAAGAAAAAATAATGGTATTTTGTGTCATTATCCTTAGAGAAAAGATATATTCATTTTGCTTTATTTGTATTAGTATCTGTGTTTTTTTTCCCCCGCTCCCTTCTTAAAGTAAAGACGGATATATTCTGATGATGGAGCAATGTTATGGGAATTTTTTCCTTTTTCTTGGAATTTTTTCCTTTCTCATTTCATTTTTTTTTTGGGTTGAACAAGGTTTATGGGCACTTGTGGTACTAATTAAGCATCACAACTCATGGAGGAGTAGGACCTATTAAAAATTTACATGTTGGATCTCTACTTCTGTACTATTGGGTCACATTGTGTCACATTTGTCTTTTAGCATTTTTCATTGCACAAATAATATGTACATGCATGTACCGTATCTTTCAAGGGAAAATAAAGTCTGCATATATTTATATTTTTGTTTGTGTACATATAGATATTTTAGCTATATATATATATATATCTATGAATAAAGCTAAACATTTCACCTCAAATATCCCACTTTTTAAATAATTTTTGACGTGGCATATGATTTATCACCATACTAATAATAATAATATTCAACCTATTTGTAACAAATTTTAATTCACTAGTTGATATATATATATATATATATATATATATAAGGTACCAATCTAATTGTATTTTTTTCCTCCATTTATAGTTATTATTTTGCTTAATTAAAATTCAAAAGGCTCGTATTTTTATGATAAAAGATAGAGAGGAAAAATCGTTAAATAATATAAATTTATTTTTATTATTTTTTTTAACTACTCAAATTATGATTCAACGACTAAAATACAACCTACTAAACTACTAAACTATGACATATATATACTTATGGGTATTTTTTGTCATTTTTGGCCTCTATGTATATTGATTATCAGGAAAAGTAGATAATATCCATATTTTTATCATATTTCACAAATACATTTTTTTATTCAACTCATACCTATTTTATACTCTTTTTCGCAAAATGTATTCTACATGTATAAAAGTATACCGAGGGGTATATACTTTGTGTGGAAAAAGTATACCTAAAATAGGTACCACTCGTATTTTATACACTTCATTTGGAATATAAGATATGATAAAATATAATTGGACAATTTATATAACTAGATTGAATAAGATAGAATATGATATGATGAGATATGATTATAGTCCAATCTTATCCTATATTTGGTGTGCTATTTTTGTTAGGATAGGATTAGCATGTGTATTTCATGTTTAGAAAAATTCAAGTTTAAATAATTTAGAAAAATACTACTTTTAAAAATGAATTGAAAAATGCCACTTTTAAAACTAACTTTTAGGAAAATATTAATATTAAAAACATTTTCAGAAAAAAGTATTTTTAAAAAATTTCTGAAAATACCATTTCGGATTTACAAATTTAAATTTAAATTTAGAAAAATTCCACATTTAAAAGTTAATCTTAAAGAATATCACTTTTAAAAATTAATTTCTAAAAATAATATTTTTTTATCACTTCAAAACATTCTATTATTTTTTCGTAAATTCCTACTTTATCCCAACCCCAAGTTCTTAAGAGGATATAATTATCCCCTTCTAAGGTACTATTTTGGAGTGAACTATTTTAATTCTATCCAATATTTCTCATATTTATACATCAAATGCGTGATTAATTTAATTCTATCTAATTTCATTATTATCCTGCATTCCAAACAAGCTTGAAATATATATTTAAAAATGGATTGGGATAATAATAAAGCTATCCCTTGGGTTTTGATGAAATACTCCATATATCCTTTTTGTTTTTGTAAATTACAAAAATATTTCCTCTGATTAGCAAATTAATACACAATTTCACTCCTATAGCTTATTAGGCCAAAATTAATAAACAAAATATTAAAATTACCTTCTTTCTATACTTGTAACAAACAATTTTTTTTAAAATGACCAAGATACCATTAACTAAATACAATTAAATAGCTAAAAAAAATGAAAAAGTTTCTTTGAAAAAATTATATATGATTTTTTTCTACTAAATCCTTTTATTCTTAGTCATTTTTCTCTTTCATCCATCACTATTTTGTTCTTCACTGAATACTAATACTATTTATTATTCTTTAAGTAATATTTATTTTGTTACAAGTTTAAAAAGATTGTAATTTTGGTATTTTATTTATTAATTTTGACTTAATAAGATATAAAAGTGAAATTTGTATTAATTTACTAACCAAAAAGGATATTTTTACAATTTATAAAAATTAAAAAGATATATTGAATATTTATCAAAACCTAGCGATAGTTTTGTTATTATCTCAAACAGATTTGAAACTATTTAAATGAAAAGAGGGTATTGCTGATACGTAAGGCAAAAAAAAAAGGGTAGTCATTACTGGGCCTAAATTTCAGTAGAGTATCTCACTTTGTCACCTGTAATTTGAAAAATTACTCGTGACGTGGCTATTTATGTAACTTTTTGTACTCGATTAGGTAAAGTTGGACGGTCTATATGAATTGATATATATAATTGTATATGTTTGTGATTATTTATACAGAATAGATTTTTATACATAGTTGTGCCTTCTGTCCACTAAATTCTTTTATGACCTAGAAAATGAATACAATTTGGCTACATTTCTCTGAGTAAAATTTGTGTGCGACTTTCATACAGAGGGAACCAAAACTATAATTGGGAAATTAGGTGAAATACGTCCTTCCTTTTAATAGTGAGTTTTAGAAAACACACCGATCTCAATATTTTTTAGATGAAATGCACTTTTTTTAAAA
>JXTB01000850.1:19122-32528 GCA_002914805.1 Parasponia andersonii | reverse complement strand
GTCGTCACATGGAAACTCCAACAACTACTTACTTCAAAGCTACAAAGAGAATTCTCCGTTACCTAAAAGGTACGATCAATCTTGGTTTGTTCTATTCAATTTCTAATGACTACAAACTCGTTGGTTATAGTAATAGTGATTGGGTCGGAGATACTGATGATCGAAAAAGCACAACTGGTTTTGTGTTTTTCATGGGAGAAACTGCCTTCAATTGGGTATCAAAGAAACAACTGATTGTCACCCTTTCAACATGCAAAGCTGAGTATGTAGCTGCTACATCATGTGTTAGTCATATAATCTGGCTAAGAAGGTTGTTGAAAGCGTTAAATATGCCTTAAAAGGAGCCAACATAGATTCGTATCGATAATAAGTCAGCAATAGCTTTTGGCTAAAAATCCAGTCTTTCATTACCGAAGCAAGCATAACGACACTCGCTATCATTACATAAGAGAATATGTTGCAAACAAAGAAGGACAATTGGAGTATGTGAGATCACATGATCAGATTAGTGATATTTTCACCAAGCCACTCAAGTTTGAAGACTTCACAAGATTAAAAAATTTACATGGTATTATAAAACAAGTTTAAGGGGGGGTGTTGAAAATAAACTTATTTAGGCCCATAAGAAGTGTTTTAAGCCCATCAACATAAGGCCCAATAAGTTGGAGTTAGCCAAAGTGCAAAGCTCATAAAAGAAAAAAGTGTAAGTCCAAATTAAATAAGCCTTCCACCTAGAATCTTTTAATGTTAGCTAGATATTAGCTTTTTACATGTGAATTATTTGATTACTTAGATTATTATTAGAAGTGTGCAGTAGAAAATATGTGTGGCTTAAGGATTTTTGTAATTGTTTATTTGTGTGGTTCTCATTATTTCTCATATAGTATAAGTACCCTTCCCCATTTGAGTTATAAGCATCAAGTAAGAAGTAAAGCTTCTAAGAGTGAAGAGAAAAGAGAAAGAAGCATAACTTCTAGTGAGTGAATGAGTGAGCTTGAAGAGTGAAGTTGAAAATTTTCTCTTGTAAAAGTATTTGAGTGAATAATAAAGTTTGTTTTATTTTCCAACAAAATCTGTATATATAAACATAAGGAAGGAATATAGATAGTCATATAAATTAAGTATATATAGTCAATCATGTGCATGCTATGTACCGCATATAAATATCATAAAATAATTTGAAATTATAAAAAGGATAATAGTAGGTGTACTAAAATTTGTATTAAATTTTTAATACTAATATATGTGGTATTTGAGTTGTTCTATTTAATTGGCGTGTTAAAAATTACCACAATTAAATTAATTATATTCATCAATTGAATATTACTAATTCACATGTTATATGTATTAGTATTAAAAATTTGGTAACAATACACATCATATTATTCTTATAAAAATATTGTGAGAATTTTAAAAATTTGTCAAAATTAAGGATATATGGGATGCAGTTGACATGGCGTAGCAAAGTCTCACACAGCAAATATACTCTGAAAGTATAGGAAAAATGGATCTCCAACCTACACAATAATGACAATTAACCCCACCAAATTAAGTCATGTTATGTTGCATGGGTTGGGCGGCTTTCGAGGTTAAGTGGAGATAATTTAAACATTTATAATTAATAAAAAACTAAAAATTCTGAATCATTTTGTGTTATAGATAATTGTATTATAGATAATTTTTTTCCCCAAAATGTGTTATAGATAATTGTATTAAACGTGCTCTTAAAAAATGTATTAAACATATATATGGCATGTTTACCAAAGAGTAATTAAAATGACACGTGAGTAATAATTCTTATTTAAATATTTATTAAAATATTAAAAAAAGAAAATATGCAGATTCTACTCAAATTTAATGGAAAAGAATGAGAATAATTCCATACTCTAAAAAATGTGATTATTCATAAAAAATTATTTTTTTAATTATTAAAATTATAAAATATAATTTTACTTCAAAAAATTTATTTACTTTAAACCTTAAAACGTACTCATATATTTTAAAAGACAATTTAGTAAATAAGATATATATTTTTTCTAAATTAAATAAATAAATAAATAATATTCTAATAAATATAGTTTTTATTTTATTTTTATTTTAAGTAAATAATATGATATAAATAATATTCTCACATTATTTTATTTTATTCTCGTCTATTTTCTCTTTTATTTATTCCGTTTACGAACTGTTTTCTCTTTTATTTATTCCGTTTACGAACTGTTACGATTGTAGAGGGTAATCACGTGAATACAGTAATACACATACGCATGCATAATGCATTCCAAAAAAAAAAAACAGAAAAGAGATAAACGGGTCGCTCCTCGCTCCCAATCCCGCCACGCCATGGGTTGATGGTTGGAATTTTTCCAATACCCGACCCACATCCCGGAATGAGTGGGTCATCCCCAGTGCGGACCTATGGTGTCGTATTCGTACTCGTACATAGCGGTTTCATAATTCATTTCAATTTTACGTACTCTCTCTCTCTGGCTCTTTGGCTCTCTGTTTCCATGTGAATCGCCATTGTTGAGCTTGAGCACCAGCGAAATTCGTCTGCCTTTCCATTTATCTCAAATCATATCAAAGGTTAGCTTTCATATCCCTAATCGCCATCTTTACCCACGCATTCGCAAAATACGATTTCTCTGTTTCGTTTCATGAAATTTTATAGAACCTTTCCAAGCTTCATGAGTTTTTTCTCTCTTTGCTTACACACACTTATTTATATATATGATACATAATGCATTATGTAGATAAAATTCAAGTGGGTATTCGGGAAAATTTAGCATGAAATTGATTGTTGTTTGCACGTAAATAGTATTATACTCTTGCTGATTATTCCATATTATAACTCAGCTAATTTTTTGTTTTTTCATTATTACATTATTCATTCGATTCATAACTTCTAGAACCAATTTAATTTTGCGTGCAAGTTTGCATGGAGGTAGCAAGAGTGGTATTATGTATTCTGCTTGTGTTCATTAACTTTTTTTTTTCCATACTAATTAGTGATGGTCTTATGACTATATCACCAGTATATATACATTTTCTTGCGTAAGGTTTTTGGCTGAAGAAACAGTATATAGAAACAATCCTAAATTATTATGTCAAATGAAAAGTTTTTTCTTACAAGAATATTTTTATTTTTTAGATTTTATGAATGTTATGATTGCGGACGAGACAGTCGGATAGAAAGAATCAGTCCGAGTATTGTTTATGACAAGGAAATACTTCAGTTATTGTTACAGATTAAAGGAAAAAGAATTGGTTGAGCAGGTGACACATACATCTTTTTTTCCTCCCCCTTTTTATGATTTGTTTTTAGTCTTCAGTGTGATTAATAATTAACTTTCTATTTGCTCCCTAGTTGGGAAAAATGCTAGATATTCAGTCGGGAGTTCACACTGTCAAATCTCATGGAGTCAAGATTGTGAAAGTGCATATGTATGACTGGCTGATACTTCTACTTCTTGTCGCAATTGTGATAATGCTGAATGCTATAGAGCCTTTTCACCGGTTTGTTAGCGAAGAAATGATGTCTGATCTGAAATACCCTTTTCGAGAAGACACTGTGCCTTTTTGGGCAGTTCCAGTATGTTCTGATTCTTATCATTTCTTATTTTTTTATTGCAATGACTATTGTTGTGTTACTTATTACCTTAATAACTTTCTCTGAACTTTGAAAATCTTACTTAAATTTCAATTACACGCTACAGATTTATGCAGTGTTGTTACCATTTGCCATATTTTTCATGTACTACTATTTCAGAAGGGATGTTTATGACTTACATCATGCCGTATTGGGTACCTCTTATGACCTTAATTTGAGGTTTTGACTGCACCATGTTAAGACGGTGTTTTCTTATTAATTGTTTTTTTATTGGATATCTACATTTGTTATTTAGGTCTTCTCTTTTCTGTTCTAATTACGGGCGTCATAACGGATGCAATCAAAGACGCCGTTGGTCGGCCTCGCCCAAATTTCTTTTGGCGGTGTTTCCCTGATGGGGTTGGGGTAGGTCTTCCATATCTGATTGTATCCACTAAGGAGCTTGTCATTGCATTAGTGTGTGATTTACATATGTTGATCCTTTGCATTTTCAGGCATTTGATCCAGTTACAGGAGATGTCATCTGTAGTGGCGATAAGGCAGTTATAAATGAAGGATATAAAAGTTTTCCTAGCGGGCATACTTCTTGTAAGTCAAGCTGCATACTTTTAATCGCAATTTTTCGTAGAACTGCATTATGAGAGCTTTACTTATACAGGAAAGAATTTCATCCATAGATTGGAATTAACATGTCCTTTATTTTCATGCCAATACTATACATAGCAATGGTATTGGATTTGTTGCTCTTTGCACTTGAAACACAACTGTTACAGTTAACTGAATATTAAGTCCGTCATTAGGAGCAAGCTCTGATTGAAGATGACTCTGCTTTATAGTTTTAGTTCTATTCAAATCCTACCAAGTCTATGCTAATATGAAAATGTCCTTTAGATGCTCTTGAGTCAATTCCATGCATGGTATCAAATTATCTATGTAAAGCAGTAGAGGACATTTCACTTCAATGAGGAGTGTAAGTCATGCTTGTCGGCACTTCGTTCTTTAACTATTTGCAAATTCTATTTAACAGAGAGGGAGTTGCGAAATCTATTAACTAGATTTATATAGTAATAGTAATCAGAATAACAGGTAGAGGAAGTGAGTGTTTTTGATATGTGAAGGTTTAGTTCGAAAGCATCAAGAATGAGGAATCTATGTCAATGAAGGCAACTTAGGCTATTTCATTTTTCCACACAATATCATGCACAACTTGTCTGTGTTGGATTGTGACATTTCTTTAGCGTAAATACAACGCAGAATTGTAATTTATCATTGATTTAACCATTTTTTTTCCCGGTCAATGCAAATGTGTAAGAATGTGTGAGTGTGTGTGTATACATATATGTTAGAGCTTTTTTTTTTAATTTTTCTAATATGTAGTAATACATTTCTAGTTCCTGAAAATGAAATGGTAAGTAGCACATTTTCCTTGAACAGTAAGAAGATTTCTGTAATTTTCCTTCTAGTTTTGGTGATTCACTGGTGTGAGCTGTTTTTTATTTATTCAGTTTCCTCGGATTAAAACAGGAATTGTTTCTTTTTTATGCACAGAAGAATCACTTATGGAATGTTATTAGTCATCTGAATCAATGTTTAATTTTAGTTTTTGAATGATGCAGACTTATTGGGATTACAATTACCCAATGCAGGGTCCTTTGCAGGTCTTGGTTTTCTAGCATGTTACTTGTCAGGAAAAATTAGGGTGTTCGATCATGTGTTGGAAATTGGATGTTTTTAAGGTTAGAAAAGCTAGAAAGGCTAAGGAAGAAATTAGAGAGAATTTTAGTGGAAGAGAAGAACTTATATTATTAGTTGAATTGTTTCTCTTTTGCTTGATACAAAATGGGGGGAAAGAGCACTCTATTTATACTACTCCAAGAATGATTCTAGATGCTCCATGTAACTTCCACCACCTAATTAATTATACAAAATACAAGAGTATACTAGCAAATACAAGAATACTCTAGAAACTTGGATATTAAAATATGGATTATTAGACACACACACACACCAAAATAAGTCCAACTCACAACATAAGCCCAAACAATTAAACTATGACCCAATGGGTCACAAAAAAGGTTTATTTCTAACACCCTATCTTAAACCTGATTTGTGACACCTAGTAAATTTCTTAACTTAAGAAAATCTTCATGTTTGAGTGGTTTGGTGAAAATATCTACCATTTGGTTTTGAGTCTTCACATACTTCAGTTATACATCATTTCTTGCAACACATTTCCTTATATAATAGTAGCGGGTATCGATGTGCTTACTTCTATCATGGAAGACGGGATTCTTTGCTAAAGCAATTGCTGATTTATTGTCAATATAGATCTCAGTGGGTTCATTCTGCGGAATACATAATTTCTTCAACAAATATTTTAGCAAAATCGCATGACAAACACATGATGTAGCTGCAACATACTCTGCTTCACAACTGGAAAGTGTGAGGATTGGTTGCTTCTTAGATATCCATGTGAAAGCAGTATCTCCCATGAAGAATATAAAACCACTTGTACTCTTTCGATCATCTAAGTCTCTACTCCAATCACTGTCATTATAACCCACAAGATTATAGTTATTCGATGATGAATATCGTAACCCAAAGTTAGTTGTACCTTTAATATATCGAAGGATTCTTTTGGCAACTTTCAAGTAAGTGATTGTTGGAGATTCCATGTAACGACTGACCAAGCCCACAACATCGAGAATGTTAGGTCTTATGCAAGTTAGGTAGCACAAATTTCCAACTAAGCTCTTATAGAGTGTTGGATCCACTCTTTCTCCTTCATCATGCTTTGATAGCTTGACTCCACATGCAATCAGTATATTGACAGCCTTGCAATCATTCATCTTGAACTTCTTGATGATCTCCTTAGCATAGCCTTCTTGTGAAATGAAAATTTTATGTTCTTCTTGCTTCGCTTCTATGCCAAGATAGTAATACATGAGTTCGATGTCAGTCATCTTGAACTCCTTTGTCATTGCTTTCTTAAACTCTTCGAATATGGATGGATTACTCCCCGTGAAGATCAGATCATCGACATAGAGGCACACGATCAAGATATCTCTTTCTTTTACTTTGATGTACAACGCATACTCATAAGGACATTTAATGAAGTTGTTATCTTGGAAGTACTTGTCGATGCTGCTATTCCATGCTCTTAGTGCTTGCTTTAACCCATAAAGGGCCTTTTTCAACTTTAGGATCTTATCTTTTTGTCCCTTAATTTCATACTCAGATGGTTGCTTTATATAGACTTCTTCTTCAAGGACTCCATTTAAGAAAGTAGACTTGACATCCATTCGATGAATTTTCCATTTATTTTGAGCAGCCAATGAGATGATCAATCATACCATTTCTAGACGAGCGACAGGAGCAAATACCTTATCATAATTTATCTTGGGTCTTTGACTGTATTCCTTCGCGACCAATCTTGCCTTATATCTCTCTATTTCTCCTTTAGCATTCTTTTTAGACTTGTAAACTCATTTCACGCTGATTGCTTTGTGCTCTTTTGGAAGTGTAGCAAGCTCCCATGTATCATTCTTTATGATCGCTTTTATTTCTTCATCCATCGTATCTCGCCACTCTTTACTTTGTGTAGCTTCATCAATGCTTAATGGTTCACAATCAACAAGGAGGTAAAAGAGAGTCAGGTCGTTTTGATTCTCAGTCACCTCATATATCTCTTGTAAACTCCTTAATCTTGGTATCCTTTCACTTGAACTGCTGCTTGAAGACGATCCTGATATTGTTTCTTGATGAGTGCTTGCCATTGGTGAAGTAGGTGGGGTGACAGGCTCTTGTAGTTCTTTTCTTACTTGCTCCATGCTTTGTTGCTCGCTTTTTTCTTTAATGTATGGTAGGAAGTCATAATTTCCCTCTTGTGTGTGCCATTCCCAGGTGCTTTCTTCGTCAAACTCCACATCTTGACTAATAATAATCTTGCCATTGCTTAGATTATAGAGCTTGTAGCTTTTTGAGTTAGAGTTATAGCCGATGAAGATAAACTTTTCACTTTTATCGTCGAGGTTGGTTCTTTTTTCATCAAGTACGTGAGCATAAGCCATTCTTCCAAACACTTTTAGGTGATAGATTCCAAGCTTTCTTCCGCTCCAAGCTTTTTGTGGCGTTTTTCCCCATCCGCTTCTTGTTGGAGAACGATTTGATAGGTAAACTGCACAAGCTACAGCTTCAGCCCAAAACTCCTTTGTCATTCTTTTGCCCTTGAGCATGCTTCTGGCTGTGTCTAAGATTGTTCTGTTCTTCCTTTCTGTGACACCATTCTATTAGGGAGATCTTGGTACTGTTAAAGGACGATAGATGCCATTGTCTTCACAATACTTCTGAAACTAGTGGGATATGAATTCTCCTCCTCTATCAGAACTTATTGCATGATACTTCGACCACTTTCCTTTTCAATAAGTGCCTTGAGCTTCTTGAATTTTTTGAACACTTTTGATTTCTCCTTCAAGAAATATACCCAGGTCTTTCTTGAAAAATTATCTATAAAGAGGAGAAAATAGTTACTTTTACCAAGAGAGCTTGGTCTTATTGGACCACACACATTGGTATGTATGAGCTCAATCAGTTTATGGGCTTGGGAACTCGATTCTCTTGGAAAGCTTTTTCTGAATTGCTTTCTCGATGAGAATCCTTCACATAATTGGTCAGGCTGACTGATAAAGGGTAGCCCTCGAACCATTTCCTTCTTCACTAGTAATTCTAGGCCACCAAAATTGAGATGTCCAAACCTTAGGTGCAAAAGCCATGATGAATCTTTGTAGCAAGTCTTTAGACATTTTGCTACGTCATTTTGAATGTGTAACACGAACATTCTATTTCTTGTCATTGGCACTTTGGTGATTAACTTGTTTCTATTATCTTTTAAAGAAAGACAATTTTCTTTCATGTGAATATCATAGCCTTTCTCTAAGAGTTAGCCAAGACTCAAGATATTACTCTTCATATTAGGCACATAGTAAACATTTGGAATAAACTGCTATTCTCCATTTCTTAACCGTATGAGAATTTTACCTTTGTCCTTTACTGCTGCCTTAGAATCATTTCTAAATGAAACATTCCCAGTTACCGACTCGTCAAGTTCTACAAACATATCTCTTATTCCACACATATGATTGCTTGCTCCGCTGTCAAGATACCATATATTTTCTTAGTACCCATTGGTCTTCTTGCATGCTAACAATAACACATCTTCCTCTTGTCTTTTATCTTCGACATAGTTGGCTCTTTCTTGCACCTTAGTTGGAGCTCTACATTCGGAAGCATAATGACCATATCTCTGACAGTTGTGACACTTGATTTGGGACTTATCATGCCAACGCCGTGGGTTACCTCTTCCACGACCTCTTGTCAAACTTTATTGTCTATCTTTATTTTCATAATTATTGTTGAAGTATCCTTTTCCTCCTCTTCCACATCCACGACCTCTTTCTTGGCCACGGGCTCTTCCATGTCCTCTTTCATTGCTGGAATCTTCTTCATTCTCTTGGAGTTGAGTCTTAAGGAGCTGCTCATTGAAATTTTGTATCTTCTTTTTCTTTTCTTCGTGGGCTTACAAGGAACCCAAGAGTTGTTCTATCGTTATGGCTCCTAAGTCTTTGGTTTCTTCAATAACAATGACAATATTCTCGAATTTTGGATTTAACGATCGAAGAATCTTTTTCATGATCGTAACATTTTCTAGTTTCTCACAATTTCTCTTTATTTGATTGAAAATAATTAGAACTATAGAAAAGTAGTCAGAAACTGACTCAGTCTCTGTCATATGTAATAAATCAAACTCTCCTCTTAGAGTTTGAAGGCGGACCTTTTTGACCTTTTCTTCTCCCTTGTATAAAATTTGAAGTTTCTCCCATGCTTCCTTAGCGGAGATTGCACTTGAGATTTTCTCAAACGCATCGTCATCTAAGGCTTGGTAGATGAGGAATAGAGCTTTTTTATCTCTCTTTCTTGAATCTTTTAAACTATCCTTTTGTGTTAAAGAAAGTGTTGCCTTATCTCTTGGCTTCTCGTAGCATTTTTCTACTACTTCCCAAACTTCATGTGCTCCAAGGAGGACTTTCATTTTGATAGTCTAATTATCAAAGTTGCTGCCTTGAAGTGGTAGAACTTGAAGAGATGCTAGACTGTCAGTAGCCATAACCCTTAACAGAGTGAGTTTTTGGAAATTTCAACTATACAGATAGATCCAAAACATCGAAAAATTTTAAAATTGACTTGTATATCGACTTGGTCAAAGTCAACGGTCAAAGTCAATACTCAGTCAACGGTCAACGCCGGTCAACAAGTTGGTCAATAGTGCGGTCAACAGCTCTGATGGTTAGTCAACGACGTGGTCAAACAGCTCTGATGGCTTAGTCAATGGCTCTGACGGCTCGGTCAAACAGCTCTGACTCGGCTCAACTCAGTGAGTTGACTCAGTTTGTGGCAGTAAACTTACAACGACTCGTTCGGACTCCGATTGGGCTAATTCTTATAGCAGCGTATTCGTCTCGTCGAGCTTTTCGTTTTGATATATAATAGTAGTATATTTGGTACAAATGGCTAATACTCTCAATCTCAAGAATTCTTTTCTGATGGGGAAGATCAGTCAAAGCTGTAACCACAGAGTATACTTAGAATTTCAAGAGAACTCACAACCTTGCCTTGATACCACTTTGTTGGAAATTAGATGTTTTTAAGGCTAGAAAGGTTAAGGAAGAAACTAGAGAGAATTTTGGTAGAAGAGAAGAACTTATATTATTACTTGAATTATTTCTCTTTTGCTTGATACAAAATGGGTTGGGAGGAGCACTCTATTTATACTACTCCAAGGATGATTCTAGATGCTCCATGTAATCTCCATTATCTAATTAATTATACAAAATACAAGAGTATTCTAGTAAATACAAGAATACTCTAGAAACTTGGATGTTAAACTATGGGCTATTAGACACACACACACACACACCAAAACAAGCTCAACTCACAACATAAGCCAAAACAACTAAACTATGACCCAATAGGTCATAAAAAGATTTATTTCTAACATCATGGGGGTCATGCCGCAAAACTTTGTATTTTCTTCTTTCCATTGCTTCTTGCTGCTCTTGTAGGAGTGTCTCGTGTGGATGACTATTGGTATCATTGGCAAGATGTCTTTGCTGGAGGTCTTATAGATTTGGAACTTCTGAAATCTTTATAGCTGCAAAATTCATTCTGATACAAAAATGTGACATGTTAACTAGTTGAAAATAATTTATTTTTCTTTTTTTTGTTCTAAAATGCAGGAATTACAGTAGCTTCAGTTTGTTACTTGCAATCCTTCCCTTACCCAAATGATGTAGATGGTAAGTCTATACTCCTTAGTTCATGTTAAGATATATATTTGCTATATAAAGATGCAACTGATTTAATTTCTAACTTACAATGTTATTATGCTGATAACTTATTACCTTGCCCATGTTTCTAAGGAACTTGTATGCTTGTCATGTCTATGAGCAATATTGAACCTTGACAAGCAGCTTATTACCTTTTCCTTCTTTGTCTAAGTTCCAGAAAATTTGCTTTACTGCTCTAGCAAGCCCTTGGCATAGCAAACTACAGATAATTTTCTATATGAACTTATAAAACCTGACTTTCTGTGTTGTCCCTTGCCTCCTATCCTTTGCCACTATTAGTCAATGTTAATACCACTAGACGAATAGAAGGAATATGCCATTCAAGTAAAGCATCTTTGTCAGATTTTTTGCATGACATGTCACATTTTAATACCTTACAGTTTCTTGTTAATGCTATTTTTTGGTGTGAGAGATGAGTGGAAGGAGGACCAGATTGATACAGAAAGCAGTGGAGGGATTGATGGAAAAAAGTAGAAAAGTAGGTTGTTTCTGATAGGAGAGGACCCATTAATCCCGCAATGTTTTATTAATCAGAAGCTGAGTATGTAGCTGCTACTTCATGTGTTAGTCATATAATCTGGCTAAAAAAGTTGTTGAAAGAGTTAAACATGCCTCTAAAGGAGCTAATGGAGATTTGTATCGACAATAAGTCAGCAATAGCTTTGGCTAAAAATCCAGTCTTTCATGACCGAAGCAAGCATATCGACACTCGCTATCATTACATAAGAGAATGTGTTGCAAGCAAATAAGTACAATTGGAGTATGTGAGATCACATGATCAAATTGCTGACATTTTCACCAAGCCACTCAAGTTTGAAGACTTCACAAGATTAAGAAACATACTTAGTATTATAAAATAAGTCTAAGGGGGAGTGTTGAAAATAAACTCATTTAAGCCTATAAGAAGTGTTTTAAACCCATCAAAATGAGGCATAATAAGTTGGAGTTAGCCTAAGTGCAAATCTCATAATAGAAAAGGCTCAAGTCCCAATTAAAGAAGCCTTCCACCTAGAATCTTCTAGTATTAGCTAGATATTAGTTTTTTGTATGTGAATTATTTGATTACTTAGATTATTATTAGAAGTGTATAGAAGAAATTATGTGTGGCTTAAGGATTTTTGTAATTGTTTATTTGTGTAGTTCTCATTGTTTCTCATATAGTATAAATACTTCTTCTTATTTGAGTTTTAAGCATCAAGTAAGAAGCAAAGCTTCTAAGAGTGAAGAGAAGAGAGAAAGAAGCATAGTTTTTAGTAAGTGAATGAGCTTGAAGAGTGAAATTGAGAATTTTCTCTTGTAAAAGTATCTGAGTGAATAATAAAATTTGTTTTACTTTCCAACATGTCGGACATTCTATTTTTCATTGAAAAATGGGGGACATTTTTTTTTTTCCCATTATGATTTTTCAAATTTTCACCATGGTAAAAAAATGATGATCCCCCTTATTATTTGTTGGTCTGCTTTTTTTGATTTCGTGCAAGTGTTTCCATATTGAACTTACAGGATGGGCACCTCATGAATGAATTTCAGGTGTTGGCAGAGAGTAATGGCCGTCCTCTGTAGCAAGGGTACTTAATTTAATTCATTCTGAATGCAGCCACAATTCAACTCATCCCTGTTTGATACCCAGAAGCAATAGAAGCTGGAAGAAAATACTGATTTTTCAGTATATTAGAGACAATTCCGAAGGTAATTTAAAAGAAAAGAATATTTCATTTTGCTTATAAATATTCAACTTTATATAAATTGTCATTTAATGATTTGATTGTTGTACAACCTCCAAACCTTATACTTTGTTCCATGCCAGAGCCAAAGTTTTGACTTTCCTAGTTCCATTAATTCCTGGTTCATTGAACAGATAAGGATGGAAATAATAAAACATTTCTAAATTTTATTTTCTGTGTGGTAAAATTTGGAAGGAAACAATAAAAAATTTCTATTAAGTCCAAGTTTCTATGAGAGAATTTGAGTTTTTGTGGTAAAATTAAAAAAAAAAATTTGAAACATAATGTCCATGCCAAATTTTGAAAAACCATTGATGAGGTTTGATAAATCCATGCTTTTTGGATTTATTTAGAAAAATAATACTTTTTAAAAATTTTAGATAATTAAGATAACCTGATCCTCCTCAATACCTTAAGATACTTAAAATAGCAAGATTTTTTTTAATAAATTAGGTAATCAATGATTTTTTTTTATGATTTAAATTTTTATTTTTGGCATTCTGAACCTGTATAAAGTACGAATGCTTTTCCACAACCATTGTTTACTACAATGGGCTAGCTTCTTAATGACTTGCTGAATACCTACCCAACATCCATCACGTACAGTTGGCTGTTGATAGGCAACTAACTGGTTACACCAAATAAAGGCCATTTGCATGTGTTCCATCC
>JXTB01000849.1:75463-92797 GCA_002914805.1 Parasponia andersonii | reverse complement strand
CACCACCACGCCCACCACCACCACAAGATTCACCGCAAAATGACGCATTTTTGCACCGTACGACACTCACCAGAGCACAAACCCCCCTTTTCTTCTCCGCCCAGTTGTTAATTATTTATTATTAACATTTAACTATAGTTGTTTGTTTTCAATACCCCCTAAGGCCAAGCCAAATTGCCCAAAACTACATCAACTACAATTACGCACTCATCTTTTTCAATTTTTTTAAACGGATCGGCGAATTAAAAAAAATAGAAAAAATCTTTTCACCAAATGTGACCTTCGGTTTGTATTTTTATATATGTAGTCACTAGTCAAATTAGATTTTAAAATTGTAGGAGAAGACCAAAAAAAAAAATTAATATTTCGCATGACAATTACCTAGACTAATCAATTATTTGAGAAATCCAATTAAGAATGTTTTTTGTTTTTTATTTTAATAAATCTGTTATTATAAAAAAATTATTTTAATTTTTACGTGTATCTCTTCCAAACAAAAATAGTCAACGACAGTTAGGACAGTTAGGAGGTCGTAGAGGGGCCTTCTCTTCTCCTTTCTGACTTCTTCTCTTCACCTCCTTCTCCCTTTTCATCTTCCCTTTCGCCGCTTTTTTTTTTCTTTTTCTTTTTCAGTTTTAATAAATCCAGATCTATCTAGTTTATAAGACTACTTTTTGTATAAATTTAAGTCTGATTCAGATCTTAAATCTAATATTTCTTCTCAGATTTTAGTGGCCGATTTTTGTTTTGTTTTTTTTCTTTTCTATGGACATAAATCTCAATTAGTGTGGGTCTCATATAGTCTATCTTACTAAGAATGCAGACAAGAGCAAATATTGAAGACAATAAATTGTTGGTGGTCCTTATTATCTCTTTCTCTTGAAGAATTAGGTAACTCACACATTTGTTTTTTTGTCTCCTTTCCTTGAGAAGTTTGAAGTTGTAATTTTTATATTTAAATCGTAATTTGATTAATAATATTTTCTTGAGGAGCTCGTTTATATCAAAAAAAAAAAACTATCTTGAGAATAACGGAATAAATTTGAAAATAAAATTCTTTCAATAAATAAACTAATTATCTATTTTTAAAACTATCCAAACCAAATTAAATAACAACTGATTTACTAGGTCACTAGAAAAAAGAAAAAAAGAAAAAGAAATTCACTAACAATTATAACAAACTAGCGTCAACACATTTATGATAGTCTTCAAATACCAATTTTTTTTAAAAAAAAAAATTACGCTATCTTACATTAAAAGGTAAAAAAGCTGTCTTCTATAATTTATAAACTCCACTTTTGATTGTATTTTCAAAAAAAGACTAAACGTCGTGATCATTTTTCGTTTGATATTATCCTTTTTAATTATTTATTTTATAATTATTTGATGGGTATTATTGAAATAAAAATATAAATCAAGTATATTAATTAAATTGTCATACCCACGTGATCCTAAAATATGATATGTGCCGATGTTATATTTGAAAGAGATAATTGAAAAAAAAAATAACATTTATAATTTTAACCATATTTATATATATGCAAAATTATATCTGCATTTAAAATTTCCGCAAATATCCACCGTTTGTGTCTAAATTAACTAAAAAATTTCACTCTAGACATATGAATTGAGAATATTTTATTTTTATTAACAAATAATTAAAATCTATTAAAAATAACTTAAAATCATTAACATAAATCACCAAATTTATATACATGGTAGAAATTTATTGAAAATTTAAATACAGAGATATAATTTTGCAAAAAGATAATTTTTTAGAGTTTTGCTCCAATAAATGCTAAAAAAAATTGCTATTTTTGAACTTAAAATTGGCAATTGTGGTTGAAGAAAGTAGGGGGGGAAAAAAAAAGCATTGGATAACTAAGCTTTAGCACAAAGGAAGTTGCAACTGAAGCTAGCAGGTGAAGGAGGACCTCGTATTAGCCAAATCAGAACTAGAACACTCAAAAGGAAAGGAAGAACGGTTTTAAAATATATTCGAAAGAGCAATGAGGAGCCTGGAGGAAGAAATGACAGAAGCGGAGAGATACAAAAACACAACTGAGAGTTTGAGATTAGAAGCCAAGGAGACCCTTTTGGCTTGAAATGATGATGACTAGGCCCTGTAGATTGTATCTGAAAAGCTGATGAGGAAAAATCCAATGTTTAACAGATATCAGTGAGATTGGTTGATTTGCTCAATGAAAGCCGAAAACAAGAAAAGGGTATCCAAAGATATGAATTACTCGAGATATACTCAAACAAGTCTTGGGTGAACCAAATATGGCGAAAGGTAGATTGACTAAGAAAGAAGAATCCATGATTTTCTTTTCCTAGGAAAATGAGAATTTCAGGCGCAATGAGGTTACAGCTCTTGAATACGTAAACGAATTAAAAAGGTTGCTTAATGAAGCGACTGAGGAGGGTAAGAAAGTGGAGAAGGATACAATGAGTTGAAGGAAACTGAAGTGGGCGTGATTCAACTTGGCAAAACATGGAGCCTTATTGTGGGACTCGTTCTCAAATCATGTACCACGTAGACGATTAAGTGGCAGAACAGGTCACCAACGGGGCCCACCGTCCGACAGGTGTCAAGAATGATTAGCTAAAAGTCACGCAGGTCACACGTGATATCACAATCGGCCATGCGAGATTAGGGCCGGGCCCATCGTTGACCCTGAGCAAGTTCGGCCCAGTCCGACCCTTACCTCGACAGCTGGGGGGTCAGAAGTCCCAAGAGTCTTCCGCCAAAACACGATGGAAAGCAATTCACAACTCCAGATCCAAACAGAGCATTTAATACGGCCCTGGGAAGGCGCGTGCAGGGGAGGGGGGGCAAGCCGTCCTGACAAAACGGTGATTTGACCAAATCTCACCCCTGACAGATTCAAGCCATAGGAGGCGGCGGAAATCAGACTACAGTGATACAAAGGTGATCACGGTAATCTTGGCCCGTGATCTCTAAGAAATATTCTGGGGAAAAAGATACTCAGTCCTGAGATTGATACCCAAGTGGTTCACAATCTCAGGACTACATATATACGAGCCATGCGTTCCCGAGAGGGGGCATGTACACTTACAAAAAAGAAGTATATATAAAAAAGCTTATGAGCAAGAAGCAAATATATACTCATATAGAACTCATTCCTTGCTACCCAAAATCAAAGACTAAACACTGACTTAAGTATCGGAGAGTCTTTGCAGGTGGCCACCCCCGTCTCTCCGACCCTGCCTAGAGTTCAGAGTACTTTCGGAAAGCGAGGACCAGGGACAGTTGGAGAACACAGCATCAGTGGTTTAGAGACACGTGGACGGCTGGTGAGAAACTGCTCTAACAGTTTGGCGCCGTCTGTGGGAATAGGTTGAGCGTGAGAAAAAGAGTAGAAGACTCACGATCGTGCTTTCCTCGAATAAAAAGCTATACAACGTCTGATGGCACTCTCAAGGATGACAACCAGGAGCACACGTCTCGACGCCGAAGGGAGCTCCCGAGAAGCACGACCAGATCTGGAGCAGAAGCTGGATCAGATGCTTGCCACCCTTGCGGAAGCAAACCGGAAGGCAGACATGGCCCACGAAGCCGTCCTGAGTTTAAGGGACGAAGTTGCAGAGGTACGCAGAGATAACGTCCACCTCGAGGGGTTGCCGACAAGTGAAGATAGGACCCAGCGGAGAGAAGATTTTGACGAAGAGGTCCAGCAAGAATTCGGAAGTCAACCGCGAGGAGAAGCTCCCACACCCTCCAGGTTACGTGTGCAGGGGGCACATCAAAGCCAGTCGAGACCCCTCCAAACCAGGGGTGCAATGGGCGGAAGACACTATGGAAGCCCAGGAGGTACACCTCCTGACTGGAAGCAAGAGATGATGGCGGAGTTGGGTAAGAGACTCGGGGCCCATCACAGCCAGACCCCCGACGATTTGGCAGAGCAAACTGTGCGAGGGATCAACCGGACGGCCTTCACCGACTGGATCCAGATGGAGCCCAGGCTGAGGAACTTCACGACCCCGACTTTCAGGCCGTTCGAGGGGAAAATTGACCCTCTCGACCATATATACTACTTTCAACAGAAGATGGATTTGGAAACCAGGGACGAGGCCATGATCTGTAAAGTCTTCTCTACGACCCTGGCGAGACGAGCCCTACTGCGGTTCAGGCTGCTCCCGGAAAAATCCATAAATGGGTTTGAAGATTTCTACAAACTTTTCTTGAAGCAGTACGCGAGTGTACGAAGACAGCAAAAAACCATGTGAGACCTAGACCGGTTAGAGCAGGCCACAGATGAGTCTCCGCGAAATTACCTCTCACGTTTCCTCGAGATAATGTCCTAGGTCCATAACGCCGACTCGGGCCAAGCTACAGGCTCATTCGTCAGGAGCCTGCAGCCAGGATCAATGCTATCAGACCACCTCCTTTTAAATCTCCCGTACGATATGGCGGATGTCCAGGCGAAGTCAGAGGGAGTCTTCAGGGTGCTAGAAAGTCACCAGAAGGTACCCAAGACCTCTGCCGCGATAACAACAACACAGATACAAACCCCAGCTTCGCAAAGGGTGAAGAGACCCCCACTGGGCCAAGGGCTAGCTCCGAAGTAAGAAGCCCCCATTCGAGACAGTCAGGAAGGTGGCAAGAGGAGGAAGATGTCTCGTGACCCTCTGCCGAAGTATGAGCTCAACACGCTGATCGACGTGATCTACCTCCAAAACAAGGACAGGGGCATCTTCAAGGACCCACCCAAATCTGGCGTCCCAGAGCATATGAAGAACAGGAACAGGTATTGCTAGTTTCACAAAGACTTCGGGCACGATACCATCCACTGCCGCAACCTTTACGCATAGGTCATGATGGCGATCCACGCCGGCAGGTTGAATCAGTACGTGAAAACCGGTGGAACCCAGCCGCTAGAAGACGTCACCAGGCCTGAGAAAGAGAAGCAGACCTAAGCCTCTAGGTTAGGAGAGCAGACCCTGAGGATAGCGCCGACCATTGTAGGTAGGCCAGAGCTGACCCAGGGTCAAGAGGAGAAGGAAAAGTGCCTCAAAAGAGCTGAAGGTAGGGTGAAGCACCTGAGGGGGATGGGCCATTCCGTCAATCATTTGATGTCAAGGGAAAGCCGCACCTCTGCTGCCTCCATCGTTTTCACCCAGCAAGATTTAACTACGGTGCGCCAGCCTCACGATGACCCCTTGGTGATTAAATTACAGATTGGCTCCGCATTGGTCGGAAGGTTTTGGTCGACGGTGGAAGCAGCATCGATATCCTGTTCCTCAGCACATTCGAGAATATGGGTCTTGATCGAAGCACACTCAGACCGACCTGTCAGCCGCTATTCGCTTTCGACAGCACGAGGGTCAGCCCTTTGGGCATTGTGACCCTGAATGTCTGCGCTGTAGAGAGATGCTTGGACGTGGATTTCGTCGTCATTGACTTCCAGTCCTCTTTCAATGTCATCATGGGAAGGGGATGGATCCACGCCATGCATAAGGTCGCTTCCACCCTCCACCAGGTCCTAAGATGTCTATCAAAGAACGGAACCTATACGATAGACATCAAAGGAGACCAGGCCTCTGTAAGGAAGTGCTTTTCAACTGCCCTGACGGGAGTCGACGCGAATGCAAGTGCCTCAACTAGGGACGAATAGCAATCAGAGGACCGCCTGCCAGCGTATATGAAACGAATCGAAGAAGAGTCTGATGGTCTAGAATCCACGATCAAGGAGCTGGTAGTGGTCCCATTGAAAGAGGCAGAGCCGGTGACGGTGGTTCTACTCGGGGCCCTATTACCCGAGGAGCAGAAGAACGAAATGTTGGGATTCTTGAAGCGAAACAAGGACGTCTTCGTGTGGTCCCATGACGATATACCCGGGATAGACCCTGCACACACCTGCCACCGGTTGAACATAGATCTCAATTTCTCGTCAGTCAAGCAGAAGCCCCGAAGGTTCGCACCAGAGAAAAACAGGGCGATCAACAAAGAGGTAGAGAAGCTGCTGGAAAATGGTCTGATCAGGGAATGCGTGTACCCGCATTGGGTCTCCAACCCGGTAGTGGTGAAGAAGAAAAATGGCAACGACCATATTTGCATAGACTTCACCAACCTGAACAAGGCCTGCCCGAAGGATAGCTTCCCCCTACCAAAAATCGACTAAATGGTAGATGTGACGGTGGGATTCAACAGAATAAGCTTTTTGGATGCCTATTCTGGGTACAACCAGATCCCCCTGTATGTTGAAGACCAGATCCATACGGATTTTATCATGGAGTGGGGTCTGTACTGCTACAAGCATATGCCGTTTGGCCTGAAGAATGCAGGGGCAACCTACCAAAGGTTCATGAATAAAATATTCTCCAGGCTTCTAGGGAAGACAATGGAGGTCTACATCGATGATATGGTCATGAAGAGCAGGGAAGATTCAGACCATCTTAGACACCTAGACGAATGTTTTCGGATTCTGAGGCAATATCAGATGCATTTGAATCCCAAGAAATGTGCGTTTGGGTATCCTCTGGGCAATTCCTAGGGCATATCGTGAGCAAGAGGGGTATTAAGGCAAATCCGACCCAGCTAACCTCGATTGCGAATTTGCAGAGACCCTTGACCATTTGGGAGGTCCAACGCCTGGCCGAGAAGATAGCCGCTCTCAGTCGATTCGTCTCCAAAATGTCCGACTGATGCAAGCCTTTCTTCCAATGCTTGAGGAAAAGCTCCACTGTCATCTGGGGAGAGGAACAGGATAGGGCACTAACAGATCTCAAGCTGTATCTGAGTCACCCACCTATCCTGGCTTCCCCGATAGAGGGGAAGTGCCTATACGCCTATTTAACAGTGTCCAAGGTAGCGATCAGCGCCGTACTGTTCATCGAGGAAGACGGTAAACAGAAACCAGTATTTTATAAAAGCCGCATGCTCCTAGATACCGACACGCGATATACTATGGCAGAAAAGCTGGTCCTTGCTCTGGTCAACGCTAAAAAAAAACTCCGGCAGTACTTTGAGGCATACTTGGTCACCGTGTATACGGATTTCCCTATCCGTCAAATTTTGGCCAAGCCAGACTTGTCGGGACGACGACCAAATGGGCCATTGAGCTGGGAATATACGATATCGAATACCGGCCTCGAGCGGCGAAGAAAGGGCAGGTCATGGCGGATTTTCTGGTGGAAATCGAATCCTTCGGTGAGCAGTATGACATGCGTCAGATGTCTCAACTCCGCCCCCTTCAGCCTGGATTCTCCACACCAACGGATCCACGAATGCCTCAGGATCAGGTATCGGGATAGTCTTGCAGACTCCGACGGGTCTCAGAATTGAGAAGGTGTTGAGGCTCGGTTTCCAGGTGACTAATAATGAGGTGCAAGGCCTTGAGCTGGCACTGCACTTCAGAGTGGAGGACATCGCAATAAAGACCGACTCACAGTTAATCACGGGTCAGGTCAGGGGAGACTTTGAAGTAAAAGAACTGAGGTTGCACAGGTACTTCTCTAAGGCAATGGGGGCAAAAGCTCGCTTTAGCAATTTCAATATCGAACCAATCCCCAGGGAGATGAACCAGAGGGCCGATGAGCTAGCTAAAAGTGCATCAACTGGGGGTACGGCTGGAAGCATAGAAGTTCTCTTAGAAGGCGGGAGTATGGAGGACCCCCCACAGACCCCTGCGCACCATGTATTCGAAACCGGAGCTGCTGACGAAGGGTGGATGAATCCTATCACACAGTATTTGACGTGGGGGAACCTGCCTGCAGACCCCCGAGAAGCAAGGTCAGTCAGATTGAAAGCTGCCAGGTACTCGATGGTGGGTGAACAGTCATATAAGAGATCGACAATGGGACCGATGCTGCGGTGCATAGGTCCTATCGAAGCACAAAAGCTAATAGAGGAAATCCACGAGGGAGTATGCGGCAACCACTCCAGTGGACGCAGCCTCGCTCACAAGGCTCTAAGGCTGGATACTTCTGGCCGTACATGATGATAGAGGCGGCCCGATTCATCAAGAAGTGCGATAAGTGCCAGAGGTTTGCCCCAATGAAACGCCAGCCTGTGGAGGTACTTCATTCGAACATAACCCCCTGGCCGTTTGCCAAATGGGGTCTGGACATCGTCGAAAAGCTCCCCAGAAGTCCAGGAGGAAGGAGGTATGTCCTGTTGGCCACGGATTACTTCACCAAATGGGTAGAAGCTGAAGCCTACGCAACCGTTAGTAAGACAGATACGATTAACTTCATCTGGAAGAATATAATCTGTCGGTTCAGGATCCCGAAAGAGATATACGCCGATCATGGCACACAGTTCCAAAATGCTAAGGTCAAGGAGTTGTGCGAGCTGTATGATATAAGGCTCAGTTTCTCTTCCGTGAACTACCCTCAGGGGAACAGTCAAGCGGAGGCAACGAATAAAGCCATATTCAGTAACATCAAAAAGAACTTGCAAGAGGCTAAAGGCAAGTCGTTAGAAGAACTGCCGGCTGTCGTATGGGCTCATCGAATCATAGAGCGGAGGTTGACTGGAAGAACACCATTCGCCATGGTCTATGGATCAGAGGCCGTGATCCCGACCGAGGTCGGCCTCCCGACCCTCCGCTCCGAAGTGGTAAAAGATGCCCCCTTAAACGAACTCCAGCTAAGCCACAACACAGACCTCCTGGAGGAAACGAGAGACATGGCCCTGGTCCACCTAGCATCATACCACCAGTAGACTAGATCCTACTACGCGAAAAAGATTAATGCCCGATGATTTAACGTCGGGGATTTGGTCTTGAAAGTTAGAACAGGGAATTCCTCGAAACTGGACTCCAATTGGATCGGACCCTATGAGGTGATCAAAGCACGCGACAGTGGTGCGTATATCCTGAAAGAGCTCAAGACTGGGAAAAACCTGCCGAACACATGGAACACTCAACACTTGAAAAAGTATTATGTGTAAGACATATGCATATGATGTAAGACCATGTGAATTCTTATGTTGATGAGAAGCTTAAATCCAAAACAGGTCAAGTTCTCTTTTTGCTGCATGGATTCATCTTTTGGATAGTTATGGAAAAAAGAGGTCTGCCCACAGTGGCAGGCCCCACGTACTATTCATGCATGAAACCATGTGAATGCTTATATTATTAGAAGTCTTAATTCCGAAACAGGTCAGGTCTTCTGCCACACGGAAAAGGTTCTGTCCACAGTGGCAGACCCAACGTTTTATTTGCACAAGTAGAATGGGAAAACCAGGCTGTCACGGAAAAGGGTTTATCCACAGTGGCAGACCCAACGTTTTATTTGCACAAGCAGAATGGGCATACCAGGCTGCCAAGGGAAAGGGTCTGCCCATAGTGGCAGAATCCAACGTTTTATTTTGCACAGGCAATAAATCATCCCGAATTGCCACGGAAAAGGGTTTGCCACAGTTGCAGACCATACGCACTACTCGCGCAATAAACGCACGTACTATGGGAGTCACTTTGCTCGTCAACGACCCGAGGAAACATACGAAGAGGAAATTGCTGTGCAATAAGAACTTGCCAGCAGACCTCAAAAACGCTCGTACTATGGGAGTCACATCGCTCGTCGATGACCCGAGAAAATGTACGAAGAGGAAACTGCTGTGCAATAAGAACTTGTCAGCAGACCTAAAAAACGCTCGTACTATGGGAGTCACATCGCTCGTCGATGACCCGAGAAAATGTACGAAGAGGAAACTGCTGTGCAATAAGAACTTGCCAGCAGACCTCAAAAACGCTCGTACTATGGGAGTCAAGTTGCTCGTCGACGACCCGAGAAAACGTACGAAGAGGAAACTACTGTGCAATAAGAACTTGCCAGCAGACCTCAAAAATGCTCATACTATGGGAGTCACGTCGCTCGTCGACGACCCGAGAAAACGTACGAAGAGAAAACTGATGTACAACAAAAACTTGCCAGCAGACCTCAAAAACGCTCGTACTATGGGAGTNGACCCGAGAAAACGTACGAAGAGGAAACTATTGTGCAATAAGAACTTGCCAGCAGACCTCAAAAACGCTCGTACTATGGGAGTCACGTCGGTCGTCGACGACCCGAGAAAACGTATGAAGAGAAAACTAATGTGCAACAAAAACTTGCTAGCAAACCTCAAAAACGCTCATACCATGAGAGTGACGTCGCTCGTCGATGACCCGAGAAAATGTACGAAGAGGAAACTGTTGTGCAACAAGAACTTACCAGCAGACCTCAAAAATGCTCGTACTATAGGAGTGACGTCGCTCGTCGACAACCCGAGAAAACGTACGAAGAGGAAACTGCTGTGCAATAAAAACTTGCCAGCGGACCTCCAAAACGATCGTACTCTGGGAATCAAATCGTGCAATAAAACGCTTGCCGATGACCCGAGAAAACGTATGAAGAGAAAAGGGGTGTGCAACTCAAAGAGCTTGCCAACAGTCCCCCTAAGGAACACTTTAGCTACACGAAAAGCTAAAGGAGAGCAAGGTCGGAATCCACCTATTGGAAGTGGACCCCCCTTAAGAACATTTTAGCTATACGAGTGGCTAAAGGAAAGCAAGGTCGGAATCAACCCGTTGGAAGTGGACTCCCCCTAAAGAATGTTTTAGCTAAACGAAGAGCTAAAGGAAAACGGGCTCTACCTGGGGGATGATTTATTTGTGCACAGTCAGGATGTGAATGGATTTGGAGTCTACCTGTTGGAAGTAGTCCAGTATCAAATCAAACGTGAAGATAGAAATTAAGATTAAAACCCATTTATTACGTCCTAAAAATACAAAGCACACGGTTAATAGTAGTGTGCACTCTTAAATCCTACTTACGGGATGCAGGTCTAGAACAGACTCTTAAGGAGACGTCGGAGTAATAGTGCCCTATTTATTCCTGGTAAGAGCTGAGCCCAGGCTTTCTCCTTTGCAATGATGAGTCCAAACAATGGTCGACCAATCTCTGGAGCTGGTTCCGACCACGGTCCCATTTGGGGTCAGAAAAGTCCAGCCGCACATGTGGGTTGAACTCTACCAAAATAAGTTATAACAAGAGTTATAACTCCATAAAACTAGATGAGTCAAAACTTGCACCCCTATCTCCGGAACTAATCTTGGTAGTCATGACCCGAGGAAGACTCACTAGTAGTCCGAAATCAAGTCCATACATTTACTCATACAGACGGTCGGACGTGATCAACAAAGAAAAAGAAAAAGAAAACAGACTAAAGAAAGTTACACTGTTCTTATTATTTATTCAAAGGATTATAACGAAGGTCAACTTTACAAATGTATAAAGTTATAGACCCTAGTTACCTCCGTCCATTAGAGCGCGGCCAACCTCGGTGCTTGGACTGGCCCCGGTGGAGGGTGGCATGACAGGGTCGGATTTATCACTAGATACAATGACCGCGCCAGACCCCTCACCGGTCGAGACCCCGAGACTAGGCTGAATATCAGGGGCTTCCGAAGTTTGATCAGGCGGACCAGAAGCAGGGATAAGTTCTATGGCACCAGAAGTAGATGTAGAGGGCCCGTCCTTTTCTGCGGCAAGCATCTTCAGCACGTCAGCCAGATACGTGATACTGATCTCGTCCCCGAGCTGCTGCATATAGTGTTTGACGGAGTAGTGGTCCCTCTCGATGCCTTTCTGATCGTCAAATTGGTCTGGCATCACCACTTCAGCGTGGCCTTCGAACTCTCTATTCTCCCAGCTAGACCTGTAACTTTCTGCAGAAAGGACATCTACCTGCCTCTGGTACCTCATTTTTAATTTTTCTGCATCCGCCAGCCTATCCTTCAGCACCGCTAACCTGAGCTCTGCCTGTCGCTGCAATAAGTCGACCAAAAAAGTGTTAATGCCGACAAGATCCTCGCCGTGCGTGCGGGACATCTCCACATGAGCACCCATCAGATTTTTGTGATCCAGGAAGAGATATCGATTTACCTCATTGGACTGGTCAAGCCTGCGTCGCAGAGAATAGGCCTCTAGCTTGGCTGTCGCCTCGGCTTTTCTCGCCTTCATGGCATCCTCAACAGTCCTATCACGGGCAATGAAGGCTAGCCCCATCTCTGCCCCTGCGCTCTGCAACTATTGTTCCTTGACCCTTAGCTCGTCCTAGGCCAGTTTAGCGGCCTCAGAGTGGGCAAGTTTGTCAGCCTCTGCCTCAGCTAGTCTCGCGACCAGCTCCTCACGTCTAGTCCTCTCGACGCTCAAAGCATGAGCCACCGCACTGCTGACCCTCACCTCCTCGAGGCTCCGATATAAGTCAAAGTCAAACCTCAATTCAGTGAGGGCGGCCTCGCTGCACTCGACCAGCGCAGAGCGGGAGCTCAGCTCTTCGGTCAAATCCTTGACGCGAGAGGAGTAGAGAGACTGGATGGCGGCCAGCTGTAGATTAGATAAAAAAAGGAAGGGTCAGCATTTAACAAGGGTGCTAAAAAAAATATAGAAGCAACCAAGTAGACCAACCCTGAGCAAAGGTACGCTGGGTGACCAACTCGACATTCTCCAAAGAGAGTGCCTCCAGCTCCGGCTCTGCGGCTGGACTTTCTCTTTGAGCGTCGCTCGCACCAGGGGGACGAGACCCAACCCGGCTAGCCGTGAGGGCACCTTCTCCGCTTGCCAGACACGCCTCCGAGGCAATGGCGGCAGGGACGGAGGGAAGTCCAGTGCCATCAGGAGCACCATCAGCTACAAGGGGAGGTGGGGCATCTCCTCTAGGCAGGCCTTTGTGTACCGACCTTTTTCTTCTTAGAAGGGTCAGCGTCGACCCGTCGTCATCACTATCGGACGAGGGGGCAACCCTGACCCTCTTCTCCACCCGACCCTCCTCTTCGTTGGATGAACCGACCTCGCGTTGCCGCTTCGTGGGGACCGGAGGAGGGGAGGATAGTCTAGATTTTAATCTCGGAGCCCCCACTGAGCTCGGCAATCTCTCCACTGAGGCTAACAGCGCTCGATTTTGAACCGGAGTCGGGGATGGAGGAGATTGCTGCAGTAGACCCCCCAGCCGGACTCGACGTCATCTCTTCCCCCTGCGCAATCCGTATGGCAGACGGTCCCCCAGATGGAGTTCTGCCTGTGTCAAAGCGAGGGACCACTGGCATTTCACCTCCTGAAAGTACCACGAGGCGCCAGTCAGCAGGTGCCTTGGCATGAGCCTTATGTGCTGCGGCTCCCCCCTTAACGGGTGAGGGGTCAGCAGATGGGCCTGTCTCAGAACCTACAGAGAACAAATAACATGTTTAGCTCACGGCCACAATCTGACCCACAAAGCTCAGGATGCGAAAATGAACCTACCCTTAGCCTTCTTGGGGGCGGTGGCCTCCTCACTGTGGAGCCTAACGCACTTCGCGGCCACAAGCCTCACGGCCTCCTCGAGCTCGTGGCTAGACGGCGCCACCAAGTCGTTAGAGCCCGCCAATTGGCTTGAAGCCGTAACTTGCTGACCCACCATGGCGATTCTATCATGCTCGTCCCATTGCCGCTTCGTGGGGACCGGAGGAGGGGAGGATAGTCTAGATTTCAATCTCGGAGCCCCCCACTGAGCTCGGCAATCTCTCCACCAAGGCTAACAGCGCTCGATTTCGAACCGGAGTCAGGGGTGGAGGAGATTGCTGCAGCAGACCTCCCAGCCGGACTCGACATCATCTCTTCCCCCTGCGTAATCCGTATGGCAGACGGTCCCCCAGATGGAGTTCTGCCTGTGTCAGAGCGAGGGACCGCTGGCATTTCACCTCCTAAAAGTACCACGAGGTGCCGGTCAGCGGGTGCCTTGGCGTGAGCCTTATGTGCCGCGGCTCCCCCCTTAACGGATGAGGGGTCAGCCGATGGGCCTGTCTCAGAACTTTCGGAGAACAAATAACATGTTTAGCTCACGGCCACAATCTGACCCATGAAGCTCAAGGATGCGAAAATGAACCTACCCTTAGCCTTCTTGGGGGCGGCGGCCTCCTCACTGCGGAGCCTAATGCACTTCGCGGCCACAAGCCTCACGGCCTCCTCGAGCTCATGGCTAGACGGTGCACCAAGTCATTAGAGCCCGCCAATTGGCTTGAAACCGTAACCTGCCGACCCACCATGGCGATTCTGTCATGCTCGTCCCGTTGCTACTTCGTGGGGACCGGAGGAGGGGAGGATAGTCTAGATTTCAATTCGCAGCCCCCCTACTGAGCTCGGCAATCTCTCCACCAAGGCTAACAGTGCTCGATTTCGAACTGGAGTCAGGGGTGGAGGAGATTGCTGCAGCAGACCCCCCAGCCAGACTCGACGTCATCTCTTCCCCCTGCGCAATCCGTATGGCAGACGGTCCCCCAGATGGAGTTCTACCTGTGTCAGAGTGAGGGACCGCTGGCATTTCACCTCTTGAAAGTACCACGAGGTGCCAGTCAACGGGTGCCTTGGCGTGAGCCTTATGTGCCGCGGCTCCCCCCTTAACGGGTGAGGGGTCAGCCGATGGGCCTGTCTCAGAACCTGCGGAGAACAAATAACATGTTTAGCTCACGGCCACAATCTGACCCACGAAGCTCAAGGATGCGAAAATAAACCTACCCTTAGCCTTCTTAGGGGCGGCGGCCTCCTCACTGCGGAGCCTAATGCACTCCACGGCCACAAGCCTCACGGCCTCCTCGAGCTCGTGGCTAGACGGCGCCATCAAGTCGTTAGAGCCCGCCAATTGGCTTGAAGCCGTAACCTGCCAACCCACCATGGCGATTCTGTCATGCTCGTCCTAGTGGAATCGGTTCAGGGCGGAGGCATCAAGTCGGCTCCGCATGTGCTTGGTGATGACCCAGGTATCCAGAGAGAATAGGAGGTATGAAACCATCCTGGGCATCATGTTCATCACCAGGGGTTGAGGACGACCTGGGTGTGCCGAGAGATCCGAAAATGACTATCCCCTCCAGGCTTTTGAGCTGCCCCACTGGCAGATGCAGCTCGAACCTATTCTCTTCTTCCGAGGCTGCACAAGACAAAATAACGTGAGTAATAACAGACAAGGAGAGCACAGACCCGAAAATCACGACCTGACACTTACTCTGCAGGAAAGCTGAGGGAACTTGGAAGTGCTCGCCGTTCACCCAAGGGGAGCACCACGCCCTTCCAATGGCGTATAGCCTGGCGTGAGAGTCCCATTGTTTGTCAGACCGCAGCAAGCCCCAGAAGATGTGGCGTCCTGGCAACGGTTGGAGGTAAAATGTGGGATAGGAACTCTTCTTAGGGATGAGGGTGAGCTTCTAATCATAAAAGACCACCTCTAGGTCAATATACAAATTATAGATTACCGACAGGGCAGAAAGCCCCATCAGAATCATGACCCCGTTTGTATTCAACTGCATCGGGTGGATCCCCGTCAAAGAGAAAAATTGGTGGACCAGGGGAGGAAGGGGAAATCGCAGCCAGTCCAGATACTTCCTGCCCAGGATGATGGAACCTTCGGGGGCACAAGGGTGAAGATATCAGTCCACAAGGCCCTCGACCCTTTGCAGCATCACTCCACCAGGAAGGCAAAGCTGTCTCCTTAGAGAATCCAGCTCTAAGTCCATGACGGGGCACAATTCCTGATTTTGACTTGAAGTCATTGTTCGAGATGCTATCGGAAGAATAAAAGTATCTGGAAAGGGAGAAATCGGAAACCCTAGAATTTTATGAGGCTAAAATGAGTGAAGATTTTAGTAAAGAGGCAAATGAGCATAGTTGCGGCTTTTATAGAGAGGGAGTCGAAGAGTTTTTCTAGAAAGGGGGAGAACAAAGGAGACCGAACAATTGGAACTTCAAAATTCAAATAGATTTTGTGACATGGGATAGTGTGCCTCCGCATCGGTAGGGAGGGAGCCACGTTCACCCCCCAGATTAGAGGAACGGATAAACGATTTCCCCACTTGACGAGTACTAATCCGTCAAGTAGGGAAATAGGGGCGGTTGTGAGACCCGTTCCCAAATTATACATTACGTAGACGATTAAGTGGCAGAACAGGTCACCAATGGGGCCCACCGTCTGACAGGTGTCAAGAATGATTAGCTAAAGGTCACGCGGATTATACGTGATATCACAATCGGCTGTTGGGCTGTCCGAGATTATGGCCGGGCCCATCGCTGACCCTGAGCAAGCTCGGCCCAGTCCGACCCTTACCTCGACAGCCGGGGGGTCGGAAGTCCCAAGGGTCTTCCGCCAAACTACGATGAAAAGCAATTCACAACTCCAGACCCAGACAGAGCATTTAATGCGGCCCTGGATAGGCGCGCGCAAGGGAGGGGGGCAAGTCGCCCTGACAAAACGGCGATTTGACCAAATCTCACCTCTGACAGATTCAAGCCATAAGAGGCGGCGGAAACCAGGCTACAGCGATACAGAGGTGATCACGATAATCTCGGCCCGTGATCCCTGAGAAATATTCTGGGGAAAAAGATACTCAGTCCTGAGATTGAGACCCGAGTAATTCACAATCTCAGGACTACATATATATAAGCCATGCATTCCCGAGAGGGGGCATGTACGCTTACAAAAAAGAAGTATATATAAAAAAGCTTATGAGCAAGAAGCAAACATATACTCATATAGAACTCATTCCTTGCTATCCAAAATCAAAGACTAAACACTGACTTAAGCATCGGAGAGTATTTGTAGGTGGCCACCCCCGCCTCTCCGACCCTGCCTGAAGTTCAGAGTACTTTGGGAAAGCGAGGACACGTGGACAGTTGGAGAACACAGCATCAGCGGTTCAGAGACACGTGGACGGCTGGTGAGAAACTACTCCAACATTTATTCTCAAGGATCTGAAAATCTTAAACAAAAAATGAGGATTAAAATGAAGATAAAAATGAAAATGTAGAGTGATAAATAGCTGAGGCATTAAGGAGGTTAGTATTTGACGAGGTAGATTTCCCTGTAGACTCTTAAACTCTTAATCAACACGGAAAGAGTCTTCTTCTGCATTCAGTGATGAAGATGGAGAAGCAATAATAAAACTCGAAAGTTTTTATAATCTATATGGAACCCATTTGATGATTTAAAAGATAATAGAAGCTCTAGAAAGAAAAAACCCTTGTCAAGGATATTTTTAGACTTTGCAGGTAAAAAGTCTATACAAGAAGGAACATTCTCAGTCAGTAAGGTATATTTTTTCCATTGGTTTCATTTGTATTTTCTTTATACATTAGCATTGGAATGTGGAATATAATTGTTTATAATTAAATTTAAAACTATTAATGGTAAAAAGAGCTTTTGAGACAAATGGTTGAATTTTGGATCATTGTTTGGAAAATGATCATTTTTTTAGCACAGTTAAATAATGGTCAAATTTTGAAACTTAATTGAAAAATGAGATCATTTTTTATATTTAATAAATCAAAATATATTGACTTATTTTGTATAAAATTGATTTA